>JBBBDQ010000329.1:25000-27500 GCA_037127315.1 Ascarosepion bandense | reverse complement strand
CAATAACAAAACAAAAACTCGATAATAAATTAATTGAAAATTTTAATTTAAACTGCATATTTAATTTTTGACAAAAAGTATAAAGTTGAAATGCATAAAACGAAAACCAATGTTTGAAGTCTACAGAACTTATGGAAACAAAAGAAAATAGAATTTAAAAATCGAACCAATGACATATTATTTTTTTTTACTGTGAAGCTAAATAAACAGAGAAACCTGTCAAACTTATAAAAAATTTACTACTTGTTTAATTATATATATATATATATATATATATATATATATATATTCTCTTCTGTTCAATATGTCCAAATAGTGGATATATTGGTGAATATGGAAACAGTTTTAGATTCCATTTTAATAATCATAAACTAAGCATACGCCAAAACAACCCTTATTTCCCCATAGCTGAACACTTCAATCAACCAGGACACACATTAGAAAACTGCAAATGTTTACTGATAGATTCCGATTTTAGTTCTACATACTCACGCAGAAAGAAAGAAAAATACTGAATTTTAAAATTAAATACATATATAGGCTAGAGTTAAATAGGGACTTAGGTATTTTGAATCTTTATAAATATTTCAATAGTTAAACATTTTTTAGATACACTTAAAATATTTTCTTTAAAACAACATTTAAGAGTATTATTACAGTTAGGTTTACGTTTAAAAATATTCAAAAAACTCTATCGCTTTCTACATCACGTGATGTAAACATCTCGCGACAGACGCTTCTCGCGACGAACGCTTCTAGTTTCAATTTTAAAAACTCATTTGTTTCTGATGAAAGGCCGAGGCCGGTCTGAAATATCAAATATATATAATAATAGAAATAAATACTGTCAAAAAAATACATTTTTAAACTTACAACTTTTTAGTAGCTTTTCCTAGACATATTAAGACAGTATACGTGGATCATCAGTATGCTATATATATATAATCCACGTATACTGTCTTAATATATATATATATATATATATATATGTCTTAATATATATATATATATATATATATATGATGATGGATTCTCCCGTCGCGTTCAACGTATGAGGGTCCAACCTTTTTCCAGCAAGACAACCACACAGAGATTTGTTTATAGTGGTGAAGGCATTGTGTAGTACCATCCACACTTCTTGGAACTGCTGATAACAAACAATTGGTGCAGATGACTGCCACAAATCGCACGAACAGCAGACCTCAATTATTTAACCCATAATTGGAGGGAACGAACGGATTAATGCCTTTCCCAAGGGTATCAGTGCGCAAGTGAATGCAGCGTGCTCGACAGAAATTGGAACTCGGCTCACCGATTTCCCCCTCCAAGCCGACATCCACCGCACATATATATATATATATATATATATATATATATATATATATATATATATATATATATATTGTGACGCCGGTCTCGGGTTGCTAGTCGTGATGGCTCCAACACTGTAGCAGGTCTTCAAATCATCTATTACAATGGTGTTCTTCCTTACCCACACTGTGAACTTTGATCCTGATGAAGGCACACTGAAATCTTGCTAGCTGTCTCTTTACCACATTTAACGGACCAAACGCGCACAATTGGGCTAATAAGAAAGGCACCAAAAGTAATTCAAAGAACGTCTTAAATTTTTTTTTTTTTTAATCATTTCACCCCAAGCAAGGCATTCCATTGCCACTATCGCTCATGGGGCTACATAGGGGAAGGTAAAGAGGAGGAGTATATATATACCGAGCGCCCATAGCTCAGAGGTATAATCGCCGACTCACAGTCAATTCAATCTTGGGTAAATGCTATCGGATGTCTACCCGTACTGATGGGCTATGATACAGCGAAACAGATCTATCTGCGCGGATGACCATAAAGCAGGTAAAAGTGCTCAGCCTTTGTAAATATAAAAGTAGGACACTGAGGTCAACACCAAGCGGTGACAGTCTGATTCGTGTTTTAACTCAATATTCAAACCATCGAGCCTGAAGGTTGTGTTGAATTATCACACAGGTTTTCACCACTTCGTGTTGACTGCTGTGTCCGGTTATATATTTAGAAAATATTTTTATTGCTTGTAAAGTCATTGTAAAATAAATGTCTGATTCAAAATATTCAATAATTCTTGAGAAATGTATAGGATATACAAATTTATATATATGTAATTTATATATATATATATACAAATTTATATATCAGATGAACCGTCGGTAATTGGATGACAAAAATGGGAAACCCTGCGTTTCGTTCGCAAATGGGAGTTCCTCAGACTAATACTAGTTATATCGATGAAGACAATCTTTATATATATATATATATATATATACTAGCAGTATAGCCCGGCGTTGCTCGGGGGTAATGAAAGCTTTAAAACTAATCCATGGTCCTGGAGCTCAGACTCAGCCTAAAGAATATTTGTGTGAAGTTTGGTGAGAATCAGATAAAAATTGTGGATTTGTATAAAGGACATACAGACAGATAAACAGACACACACACAAACAACTTGCCTTAT
>JBBBDQ010000329.1:0-20000 GCA_037127315.1 Ascarosepion bandense | reverse complement strand
TTCATTATCTATCTATCTATCTATCTATCTATCTATCTATCTATCTATCTATCTATCTATCTATCTATCTCTATAGAGTAAAAATATTTCTCGCTGTTCACATTTTAAGAAAATGTCGGCATCTGTCAACGCAATAAATCCGGTCTTTCCCCTCGTATATATTCGCAACCTAATGTTCCGTTTACAGAAATTTCGTGAATTATTGTATTTTTTTTCTATGTCGTTTGTGTGGCATGCACATGCACACGTGTGTCAATATAATAACTGATCACGGACACACTTGCAAACCTGTATTTTTTAAATTGTTTACATGCAGCTGGGGTCTCACGAAATTTGTTTTAATAATCCAATTACTTTAAGGAATTTCTTTAGAACCATTTTCCTCATTCTTAGAAATGGTATATGAACTTTATTATTACGAACGGTGAGAATCTCTCATAGTCATAAAGTTCTGATCAGATAAGATAAGTAAAGTCCCGAGGCACAAAAATGTTATTAATAATCAAAATCTCTATAGACAAGCCACATCACTGAGTCTGTGGAAGTTATGAGGTCTTACCAGGACCAAAAGTCTGTATTTCTCACCGTGACAACGTCTGCAATTTTTTTTTTTTTGTGTGTGTGTTTTGATTCTTAAATTCATTCAATTTCCAGCACTTACCTTTTCAAATCTCATCGTACTTCAATTTTCATCGCCACAAAAAAGAAAAAAGAAAAACATTCTTTTATAACATAAAAAATAAAAAAAATAATTTTCCCTTTTTATTTATGACTTTTTCCTATCTGTGAATGAGTTAGTGATCCGATACTGATAATAATATTCTTCTTCTTCTTCTTCTTCTTCTTCTTCTTCTTCTTCTTCTTCTTCTTCTATGTGTCCTGTCCTTTCAGGACGTAGGCGATCATGGCTTTCCACGTCTCCCTATCCCTAGTGGCTCTTAGCACGCTTTCCCCTGTTCCACCACGCAGCCCTCGTTTCGTCAGCTACCTAATTAGGTCCTTCAAATATGTTATCCGCTGCTTTCCCTTGTCTTGTTTTCCCTCTGTCTGTCCTGTGAGTATCAGGTTCTCCAAGCCCTCCTTCCTCATTGCATGTCCTAGGAACTTCAGCTGTCTCTTCTTGATGCTCAGTATTAATTTCCTTTTCGTTTCCATTCTTTCCAAAAACCTCATCATTGCTCACATACTCGGTCAATGATATCCACAGCATCCTTCTGTAGAACCACATTTCCGCTGCTTCAAGTTTTTTCCTCAACTTCAATTATATTGTCCAGCATTCACTGCCGTATTGAAGAACTGACACCACATAGCAATCCAGCACTCTTTTCTTTGTTTCGAGTGAAATTGTCCTGTGTCTTAGTATTTTACTCAGCTTCTGGAACGCGTCCTTCATCATGCAAATTCGTCTTCGGATCTCTGTGTCACACTTTCCATCTCCTGTTAGAACACTTCCCAGGTATTTAAATTTTTGTAGCTACTTGATTCTAGTATCCCCCACCTGTATTTGGCATTTTCGGTCGCTCTTTTTGCATTCTCATGTATTAATTAGCATAACATAATATTACTTGTAATTCTAGTCAGACTTTAAAACCTACTTCATTCAAAACTCTCTAACAACTGGTCTATTTATAGATATGTTCGAGTTCATAAATTAGCAACTTAAAATCTATATTATTTACTAGCGTACTACCCATAAAAAATTACAGCGTTATTTTCGTTTGTATCGGCACTTATGCCTAGGCTGAAACTGTCGCAATTTGGCACTTCTGCGTAAGTGTAGTATTTTTTCATTAGACAATGAATAATCAGCACCTCCCCACCCACTTTTATTCGTGTACTGCGACGAATTCCTGTATTTTTATCAGAAATAAATATTAAGAAGAGAGTGTAGTATCTGTGCCTAAGAAATGTGTTACCCACTGCGTTTGACATATGAAAATGTTTAATCTGGAAAGATGATAAAATACTGCAATGATATTATTAATGTGCATTGCATATTTTTTTAATAATGTGTTATATTTTCCTTCTCTCTCTCACTCTCTCTCTCATAAAATCATTCCACATAGAGAATGTGCGTTGTGGTGCAGTGGATATCGGCTCGGAACGAGAAATCGGAGATTCGAGTTCGAATTCCAGCTTAGTTTGTTGCATTCACTTACGCGCAAATATCCTTGGGGAAGTTATTAATCCGTCACTTCCCTCCAGCTATGGGTTAAATAACAGAACAGATTGGGTTCTATAACCTTGATTGTCAACCAGTCTCCTACAGAAAGTAATGCCAACCTCGTGTAGGAAATTCTTCTGGTCAGTCATGTCTCTTTCGGGACATGATCGCCCATAAGTGTATCACGTATGGTACTTAACTGACTGACATTTCACATGCACACACACACACATACACAGAGAGAGAGAGAGAGAGAGAGAGAGAGAGAGAGAGAGGGGGGTTCATTTGACATAAGTAGGTACTGTCAAAACCATCAGCAGTGGGGGGGGGACGCTTCCCTGAATGTTATAAATTAGTAAAAGTCTGCGAATTATGCAATATTATTTATACAATATCATTATTTATACAATATCATTATTTATTCAATGACAAATTAACTTTATATTAATCTTCTTTTTTAATTTGTGGAAATATTTTTTTTCAATTCAAAAAAAAAACAAAAAACGCTACCTTGAATTTTATAAATTAGAAAAAGTCAGGGAATTATACTTTTTTTTTTATTCATTAATAAATAAACTTTTTATTAATTAATGGAAATATTTTTCAGTTCAAAATAAATAAAAAAATACGCTACTCTGAATTTTATAAATTAGCAGAAGTCAGGGAATTATACTTTTTTTTTTTTAAATTTATTCATTAATAAATGAAAATGAACTTTTTTTTAATTTGTGGAAATATTTTTTCAGGTCCGTTTTACTTTCCCTTTTAACTCCCGTGAATGAATTATGATTTTTAACTCATTATTATTTAGTATTTATTTACCGATTAAATTTTATTGACTTTTTCTTTTTTTTATCATTAATCTCGCTGACTTAAGTCGAAATGCCGGCATTTAAATTTAAGGAAGTCTCTAGAGAATATCTACTCGGGTCAGGGGAAGAATTTTATTTGCAATGTTCTTCTGGAAGTACATCGCATGTTGTGTAATTGTGAATTTATTAAATATGCAATTAAGCGTATCTCTATTTGATTTTTTGTATTCCTACATAAATGTGTTTAGGTATACAGGGAAAATACACACACACATATTCTATCGAACATAACGTAAATTCACGGCTGACATTAAGTGCATGTGGTGCATAGTGTAGTAAAATAAATCTGGAATTAGCAACAGTTTGGTAAGCTACACCGGAAACCATTCAAAAAAAGGTGTGGCGAGCCTTTTGTTTACATTAGTTCAAGCCAAGAAACACAGGCAAAGGGGGAACCCAATAACGTCTTTCATGTTAAAAAATAATTGTTATGGCTATAATTTATTATCACAATTTTGTTTCAGGACAATATAAAATATTTTATTGTGAACAAGTGAGATGGAACGAATTTCATGGTATCTGATGATGAGGGAAAAAATTAAACGGACTTCAATTTTGAATGTAAACAAATGAGGTTAATGTTTTCAATGATTCCAACTCATAGCAGATATTCCAAAATGTATTTTCCATCAGATTTATTCATTGTTGGACGTTGTACGAGTTTTAAACAGATTGCCACAGATAAGAGCAGATTGGGTTGATTTAAAATTAATTTTCACTGAAAACTAACTTATCAAGGAATCAGAGTAAAACCAACAGTTTAGTCGTCTACAGGCCAACTTTCTACTGTATTGAAATAATCAAACATTTTCCATCTCTACAAGCAAATAAATAATTAAACAGAGTGGGGTATAAAACAAAAACTCCACAGAAATGCTCGGTAACCTCAACATATTCGGGAAAGACATTAGAATAATCAAGAACCTCTACTGGCAACAAACCTCCTCCATACGGACAGGAAATGAATTCAGCAGGTATACAAAAATAGAAAGGTGTGTAAGACAAGGATGTGTCTTCTCGCCGGATCTATTCAACCTGCGCAGTGAAACAATTCTGAGAGAACTAGAAGTCCTGCCAGGATTCGTCACTGGAGTCGACAGTCTCAACAATATTTGAAAACGCAGACGACACAGTGCTGATAGCAGACACGAAAAGGAAAATACAAGTCAGCCTACAGAATGCAGCAAGGGAAAGCGAGAAGAAAGGACTAAACACAAACTTCAAGAAAATAAGCCCGAAAATCAGGAAAATGTGTGTTTAAAAGCACTATTTCGGGTTGTGTTTGACTGTAAGTCTTTTGTGGTTGAGTGATCAAGTCATGTCAGATCAATTGACGCCCCCCACCAGGGGACGCAGATTCGAATCCTGCCAGAGGAAGCATATTTTTCAAACAAGATGTCTCGATTATTCAGGCTGGTAGGTATAAAAAAATATAGAGTTTTTATCATAAAAAAAAAACAGAATATCAACTTAAATATAAGTATCTATTAGAATGTTAAAACAAAGAAATTATAATGTATATTTTTTATGCATTGTTTGGAAAAATATTTTGGTAAAAAAATATTTGGAGTTTAGTTTGAGTATTCCAAATTTAGTTTGACGAGTTTTAAAAATCTAAAGTTGGTTTATTTTATTTATAACAAACGATAATATGAATACCGTAATTATGCATGTATAAATACTTTTTCTTTCAAAAGGGTGAGTATTATACATGACACCTGTACTCCAAACGCGTGGGTCGCTATAATCGGAATGAGATAACTGAATTTAACCTATGAAAGAATTTAAATCACTAATCCAATACCTGCATTTATTTAAAGAAATAATACATTTTAGTCTGTTTCGTTGCTGTTCGTGTCAAAGACAGAGTGTAGTAAAAGTAAATAAATAAATAAATAAATAAATAAATAAATAAAAATGAATGATGATGAGGAAGAGCCAAAAAGTGGAGTTCTACGCTCGCCGGTAGGCCAGCTGTTTTTCTTTCTTTCTTTGGTCGCCTGAAGGAAATGGATTTCAGGTTTCCCTTTCTCGACCGTTACTCAGGGCAGTTGTGAAACAGACACCAACTAAGCCGCTCCTACTTCCTCTTTGTTAGCCTGACTGTCAATCCGTAACTTCGACACACGCAATCCGTCGACAAATCCCCTTCTCTTCGGCAACGCTAGCACCCCGCTTTTTATACCATTCCAAGACAGCCAAAATTTGCATGTGTGCAAATATCGTCTCGTTCCGGACGAGACAGGCACGCATAAATTCTGTCTTCAATAGCGGCCACATTTCATTTTTGTTATTATCTTGCAGGCAAGACACGTTCGCGCTCGTTTCGAATTCCGAGGTAAGTGATGTCTTCCGTTACACAGAGGTCATGACAGTTTCATCTTTATTAACAGCGAATTCGATGTCGTTGCCGTCCGTCCACGCCTTCGTCCCCCAAAATAATGTCATCTTTACTTCAGATTATTCGTCATGCAGGATCTTTTTAATGACTTTCCTGCGACGCTTTTAAATAAAATATGGCAGAAAAAATAAATCATTGAAAAGTTTGTGTTTCTATAGAAAGTCTTACCTTATAAGATTTGAGCACCTCGAAGTGGAGAAATGGTTAACAAGCTTGTCTCGCTGGAAAAATTACGACCGAGTAGTTCGATCGATCCTCACTGCGTGCCGCATACTTTCGGCCTTGTACCATACCTAAGCTGCGATTATCTTATTATGAGATTTTTTAAATAAAGATTTTTAGTAAAGCATGCAAGATAGAATATATAAGTAAATAAAAAGTATTTAATATATTTTTCTTGACTTTATGTTTTTTTTTATTTAACAGCTATTAAATTGTTTGGTTGAATTGATAACTTTAACAGTATGGCCCCCCAGGTCCCTGAGCATCCACAGGTCAGTCAACCGGCTCGCTGTTTTAAATCTGCTTCTTGTCCACGTTGTGATTATTAGATCCAGAAAGCGGACGTGTTGTTCGTTCACGGTCGACTGAAGTTGTAGACACAGCTGGAGGAGCCGGTTTTAAACATTTAGAATAAAACAAAAAGAAATAGTTAGAAAAAAATGATGTCTGTAGAACGCCGAACAAACAACTGTTCCATGGTTGCACTGTTAATGTCTTTTATATACAATAAAAGAATAGAAAAAGAAAAAGGTTACAGAGTGTAAAAGTTTCTAGCATAACAAACTCACACACTGGAGTCTAGAGAGAGCATGTGTTTGGTTACTGGTTGTTAAATCGTCTCGGAAGATATATAACTCTATTCAACAATGTTCTTCAGACTCTTTCGACGGAGTCAATTCTTCTCAAATAAAACGCTAGGGCCACGTGTCTTGCAAAGGTGCGGAACGGATGATGTAATCCCGATAGTTGTCGTGCTAGCGGCGAATGTGAAATTCCATATACTCAGCGGTTTTTCAATGCGACTGCTGCGACGATAATATTTCTCAAAGTCCTTTTTTTCTAACTTGTCCGCACACTTGCTTCAGCGAGGGGGGTTCCGATCTCACGTACGTCCGTGCTTTTTCACGCTCGCCGCCCGACTCTCTTATCAGTATCCCCCTCATCAGAGAGACCGATAGCACCCAACCGTAAGCTTCTACTGTCGTGAACCGACTTTTTTAACTTCAACATTACGACGTGCTTATATAGGAATCCAGTGGTTGTAAGATAGGTCGCCATGCACTTAACCTGAGTGATCACGAGTGTTAGTTACTATAGCCTAAAATCAGGTGACCTCCAAATTGAACAGCACTCAACTTACGCCAGATTCATATTTCACCATTAGTAAATGAATATGTTTCGATGTTAAATCTCCACCAAAATCCTCTTTATAGAAAATTATTATTTCATTTCTCTCCATTGTTTTCTGATAACCCAAATATAACGGGCCTATCTTCTGGTTAGATCAAATTTCTCTACCGGTAAAGAACCACGCTGGCTTACTCCAATTTTCAATTCAATCTCAATTTTCGCCCGAAAGAAAATTAATTTAACACTGTTACGTTTTTCTGAAAGCCGAAATTTGTTTTTAAAAAAATTCTTAATAAAAATTAAAAAGAAAGATTACGAATGACGTTTCGTTCGTTTCGGCCTTCTTCAGGTGTCAGGAATTTTGAACCTTTTAAATGTGTGTATGTGTTTGACTCTCTCTCTCTCTCTCTCTCTCTCTGTCTGTCACATAATTTGCATTTTAACAAAACTGTTGCACTTATTATTTACATAACAAATGCCTGCTATAAATTCCTACTTTGACTAGCTTTTGGTTATTGCAGCTATATTTTATAAATTTTAAAAAAATATGCCAAGAATTTTTAAAAAATCTATAATATATATATTGAGTTTTATATCTTGGTGCTGCTATATAATTTTCTAAATTTTAAAAAAATGTGTTATGAAATTTTAAAAAATTTCTATAATATATAAATTGAGTTTTATATCTTAGTGCCACAGGTGAAGAGGCTCATCCCTTGTTTCCTGGTAAGGATGTGGTTTCTGGCTTTCTCTTTTCCAATCTTTTTTACTCCTAAGTAGCCCCCTGCACATCAGTGGCGTTATCCCCTTGCTTGGGTTGATATGATTAAAAAAAAAAAAGCATAAATGTTGGGGCGCTCTCCACCTTTCCACGGAAATGGACTATTCGAATCACTATATAAAATAGTAGTAATTATACATCGGAGAAGGAAGTCGAGTAAGGAAGTCGAGTGAGCGAGTCAGTCGGGTATTTCCGGTATTGCACCGGAAGTGTTCTACTAGTCAATCTATCATGTCTCTACGACGATACTGTATACTAATTACCTTGTTCTGTATTCTACTAATCCTCACCTCTTGTAAATACTTCTCTTTTCCGGTCAATACACCTACTTTTATACGATTACGTTGTTTTGTATTATTTCACATAATTCTCTCACCCGACGTAACAATAAATTATCTACTTTAATTAGAATTCAAATATAATCGAATTTCTAAGTTTAGATGAATAAATTAATTATACACATTGAAGGATGTGTCCGAAAATTTGGTAAGCTGTGCGATTGATAAGAGGTCTATTACTTCTAATATGTAGTGCCTCTAAGATTTTAAGGCGTCTAATGTCTGTGTGTTGATCGATAATTTTAGTATTATCTATAAGGATTTTACAAATGTCAGAATTCAGAAGGGAAACAGTATGGGACATTAGATGTTGTGTAATGGCGCTAGAATCATTTAAATGCATAGTTGAGAGAGCCGGGAGACCGTAAATCCAATGTATGTATGTGGATTAGAAGAGTATTCTTCAAAAGGACATTTGAATTCATACACAACATTAGTTCTATCAACCATGGCAGCAGCTGGAGAAGCGTTGTTGCTCGTTACCAGGTTAGAGGTTTTGAATTTACTATAGTATATAATAAGTTTGAAGGTTTTGCTAGAATCAACAGGGAACACATTATGGTGTATTATAGACTTAAGTGCCTTCTCATCCATGCTGTATTGTCTGTGCATTTGTTCTCCATAGAAGAGGTTAACTGAGGATAATTTTCTGGGTGTGTAACTTGTTAGGTCTGAGGAGTATCTGTAAAATTCATTGTCAACTAGATAATTAGAATTATTATTGATAAGGGTTTGCTTGATGTTTGTCAATTTCTTATAAAATATTTTATTAGTAGAAGAGATGAGTTTTGCTCTAGCAACTAGGTTGGAAATAATTGACCGTTTATATTTAATGGGGCATTAAGATAATTGAGGGTGCAATTGTTATCACTTGTAGTTTTTTTTTTGTTTTTTTTTTTTTTGTAGACAGAAGTGGTAAAATCTCATTATTTGTATCAATTAAAACATCCAAAAAAGGAATCGTATTATCTTTAGTTAGTTCATGTGTGAAATTAAGGACAGAATTATTTTTGAAGGATTGTTGCAGTAAGGTTAATTCGTCAAAGTTTTTAGCAAGTATAAGGATATCATTAACATAACAGAGGTATATGGTAGGTGTTTAAATAATGCTAGAAAAATTGTTTTCAAGATGTGACATATAAAATTTGCTAAATGTTGGACCAAGTACAGATTCCATAGAGATGCCATCAACCTGTAAATAAATGTTATTAAAATGGTCAAAGAAAGGAACTTGGGTGGTGCAGATTAAAAATATATTTTTGAGTATATTAAGATCCATTTTAAGAGGTTACATAAGGGGGTTGTTATAGATGTTAGAGATGTAATTAATAATTATATCAATTGTTTCAGTGAGAGAGACATTAGTAAATAGACTTTCCACGTCAAGGGAAGCTAGTATTCCATTATTAGGCTTTTGAGAGCGTAAGGTTTGTATTAACTCATGAGTAGAGTTGATGTTATATTTATTAGGTAGATATGTAGGTAGATATGGTGTTATTAATTTATCGATAATTTTTGTCAGTTGCTAAAGAAGAGTGGTTGGGGGTTTTTTTTTGTGGGGGGGGTAAAATTTTTTTCGCAACTCTAAATATTCCACGTAATCAAATAATTCACGCCTCCACATGATCAGATAATTTCACTCCTTTACGTGATCACATTATCAAAAAAAAAATAATAAATGAACGTTTATTTAGTTCTTCAAAATGTAGCAACATGTTTCCGCTGTTGATAGTAAAAAATTGTAAAACTGTAAAAAATTAACCCTGATGATGAACGATGACGTTCGAAAGTATTTGGTTAACATATGGACAATATTTGTGTAAATATAATTGGGAAATAAAAAGCCTCATTAGAAAATATGAGAAAATACAAAAGAAAATCTGCAAGACTAAGTTGTCTCTATCGTTTAATACAACGTGTTTAATATATATATATATATATATATATATATATATATATATATATATATATATACACGAATCTAACTTTGTGGTGATCTTATACCCTTTTGACCAGGTTCCAAGACTCTGGCGTGAACCTTGGTTTTCGGCTAATACCAAAATTCTCCTTTGTTAAATTTTTTTTCATTGGCCAAAATTATATTTTATGGCATTCTTTTGGTTTTAATTTTATTCTATATATCGGCCAGTTATGCATGGAGCCGCCCTGTTTTGGTTGTTATCTGTCACAGATTAGTAGACTCCGGTCCAGCAAACTTCCGTCGTCTTGCGGCCAGGATTTTTGCAGCAGTCTTTTCTGCTTCTTCCTTTTCTTTATTTGAGGTCTGCTTTCTCCTTAGTTTTAGCTGATATATATATATATATATATATATATATATATTTATATATATATATATATATATATATATATATAAGTACGTATATTTTGGCAGCTTCTTTTTTTAAACACTTTGTATTAAACGATAGAGACAACTTAGTCTTGAAGATTTTCTTTTGTATTTCCTCATATTTTCTAATTAGGCTTTTTATTTCTAAATTATATTTATAAAAATAAAAGCAATTGTTGATGTTTAATATTGTAAAACCATAAAATCTGACCCTGATGATGGACGATAAAGTACTCGGTTAACATATGGACAATATTTGTATAAATAAGCCTCATTAGAAACAATGAGAAAATACAAAAGAAAATCTGCAAGACTGAGTTGTCTTTAACGCTTTATATATATATATATATATATATATATATATATATATATTAGTATTAGTATTAGTATTAGTATTAAATTAAATTTAATGATCAACTGACCTATCTCCAAAAATAAAATAAATTTTCATCTTGGAATGTCAGTTAAACATTACTGGTAGCCGACTCAACAGCTTAAATAAGTTATTCTGATTGAAAATTCGAAGAAATTACCTTAACTTGTAGTGAAATAAATAGTTGGGGGGGGGGTTTAAAAATTTTTTTCAAGCGTATGGCTTTGCTAGTTTTAATTCTTGTCTGAACTGGTTTTTCAAGTTAATTGATTTCTCTCTATCCTTGATTTTCTCTCTTTCTTTCTTTAACTTTCTCTCTTCCTTTCTTTGATTTTCTTTCTTTCTTTGATTTTCTCTCTTTGATTTTCTATCTTTCTTTCTTTGACTTTCTCTCTTTCTTTCTTTCTTTCTTTCTTTCTTTCTTTCTTTGACTTCTCCCAAAAGTGCCTAGTGCATATATTCATCCTTCTAATTTTTCGTCTTTTTTATTTTCCTATTTGTTTTATTTTCTAATTGGGGTTCTCCGTGGTATTTGAGTGCTTAAATTTTGTTGAAACTTTCTCATTTTAAATCGCTTATATATATATATATGTGTGTGTGTGTGTTATTTTTTCTTTGTTTGTTTTTATTCTGCTGCTGGCAATTCATGTTTGCTTTTTGGGACTGACCTTAATCCATCTGCCCCCACCCCTCACTTAATATATTAGAATGCATGGTTAAAAAACTCTGCTGGTAACCGATTTAACTGCCCCAATTTTTTTTTCTGATCGAAAATGAACTTAACTTGTGGTGAAACTGATTGTGGTTTTTTAGATGATTTTTTTTTCAGAGGTATGTCTCTGCCAGTTTTAATTCTTTGTTGAATCTGTAATAGATA
This sequence comes from Ascarosepion bandense, assembly GCA_037127315.1. Classification (NCBI taxonomy): domain Eukaryota; kingdom Metazoa; phylum Mollusca; class Cephalopoda; order Sepiida; family Sepiidae; genus Ascarosepion; species Ascarosepion bandense. Next base: position 8,494 of record JBBBDQ010000329.1, on the reverse strand, counting down.
TCGCGACTTTTACTAAATTAAGACTTAGCAACTTGTTTTTTTTTTTTTTAATACTATTAGAGAAGCTTTCCTATCGGCCGGTCCATACTCCGTTCTCTTGAACAGGAGTAGAGGGTTAACCCTTGTTTTCTGTTTAGAAATGGGTTCCCGATTACTTTCCTCTCCACAGGCCTTAATAGTGGTGCCGACACGAGTTTTTGTGATATGTGTGGATGTTGGCAACGTCATTAATGGAATCTGGTTTGCAGTTCTCTGGCTGCTGCTTCCCGACTGGGTTGTTAAGAACCTGAACTCTTGCGTAGCTAGTGGTGAGGCTACATTGATCAAAGGTCAAATAATATCGGGTTTCTTGCAGTGCCATGTTGCGCATGGATGGGTGTCTACGCAAACATCTCTTGTGGGCAACCCTGAGGCTACACTATGCTGCAGTCTGCGCATGTTCCCTTATCACACATACTACATTAGACGACCGAGTGCTACTACTACTACCCGAGGTCTCCCCTCACCAAAATAATTGACTATGACTATAAGCAATTCCGTAGCCCAGATGTAGAATCGCCGACTGACGCCAATCCGGTCGGGTTTCAATCCTGGGTTAAAAGGCAATCGGAGTCTAACCGTACTGATGAGCTGTGATACAGCGAAACAGATCTGTCTAAAGATGTGCGTTGTAGTGCAGTGGATATCGACTCGGAACGAGAAATCGGAGAGCCGAGTTCGAATTTCAGTTAAATCCATTGCATTCACTTACGCACAAATACCCTTGGGAAAGGTATTAATCCGTCTCTTCCCTCCAGTTATGGGTTAAATAGCAGGACAGATTGGGTCCTATAGCCTTGGCTTGCAACCAATCTACTGCAGAAAGCAACGGCAACCTACTGCGGGATAATCTTCTGCCCAGTCAGTCATGTCTCAAAAGAGATATGATCGCCCAAAGCGTGTCTCACGTATGGCACTTAAATGACTGACTGAATATAACAGTTGGAAACATGATTAAAGCTTCTACTGGGTATAAAGTTTGGGATCTGTTTTTTATTGTTATGAAATAATAAACTGACCCCCACTAATTACTACTTAATAATATAATTCATCTCTTCCCCTTCTAGCTATGCGTCAAATAATAGGACAGATTGGGTTCTATAGCCTTGGCTGACAACCAATTTACCGCAGAAAGCAACGGAAACCTACTGCGGGATAATCTTCTGCCCAGTCAGTCATGTCTCGAAAGAGACATGATCACCCAAGCGTGTATCACGTATGGCACTTAACTGACTGACTGAATATAATAGTTGGAAATATGATTAAGACTTCTACTGGCCATAAGGTGGGGGATCAGTTTATTACTTCACAGCAAAAGAAAACTGATCCCCCATTAATTACTACTTAATAATATAATACAGCACTTCCCTCTTTAGCTATGAGTCAAATAATAGGAGAGATTGGGATCTATAGCCTTGGCTGGCAACAAGTATACCGCAGAAAGCAATGGCAACCTACTGCAGGATAATCTTCTGCCCAGTCAGTCATGTCTCGAAAGAGACATGATCACCCAAGCGTGTCCAACAAAAATCATCTAGACCCCTTAACATTTCTTTCGACACCATCCGTGGTATTCGTACCAACTTTTGCTGTGTGGAATCATTCCTCTTCCAAAAATTTCTAAGACATCCTAGCTCTCTGTGAAACTAATATTAACTCTGAAATCCTTTCTTCTGATTTCTCGATTCCTGGCTACTTTCCTTTCTTTAAGGACTCTAGTGTCCACATGCCTGGCCAGGGAGTTTATGTCCGCGGGCATCCCCCGCTGGCTAGGGAACTCTCTTTTGAATGTCCAGACAATTCTTAAATGTGTCTCCATCTCTCTCTACTAAACTCAGTCAGTTATGTCTTCGTTCTCTATCGCTCTCCTTCCCCACATGACGGTTGCTTGCTGAATAATATGTCTAACAATAATGACAATGCCATTTCCCTATACCCATTTGCAAATATGTTTGTATTGGTGACTTTGATGCTCATCATACCAAGTGGCTTAAACACTCTGTCACTGATCCAAGCATGAACGTCTCAATGACTCACTCTCTCATCCAAGTGATAGACTCCCCCACGCGTTTCTTCTGTAACTCTGAAGAGCAGGTTTCTCTTCAAAATTGCTTGTTTACCTATATCCCTGACTCATGTTGTGCTATTCACGTCTGCCCTCTTCGCAACTCTGATCGCACGGTGGTGTCTGTAAAAATCTCATTCCCCTCCGCCAACCGACAAAACTTCCAACGAACAGGACATCTTTCGGTTATCTAAATGCGTACTGTGATGTCCCTTTCTAATCTCCCTGTTCAACATTTCGCTTCTGGGGTTTCCTCCGAGGTGAGAGCCGGCATCGATGCTTTCATTCCCGTAAGGACATTTCAAGTTAATTCTCATTTATCTTTTTGGTTCTTACCCGTATGATCGGCCACTGTTACCCACAGGAATCACTTCTTCCCGCTGTACTGGAGTGAAACGTCTGATTACAATAGACGTCTTTTTGTCTCTGCTTATAATGAATGGAAGCGTGTCCTAAATGAAGCAATGTTATTTTTGCTGATAGAATGAAACAATGTATAATATCGCGCAAAATCGGTTTTATAGATTACTAGCGGTTCTGCAAGAGTGTGCTGGACAAGAGGAAACCTTCAATCCCTCCTTAATTCAATCAATTCGAAGTCTGAGTTAGCTCTAGTCATCTTCAAACACTACAAGTCTAGCCTCTCTGCTTCCTGCTTTCCACTTGTTGAAAGTCCCCATCTGTAGCTCCCGATGATCCCTCTGGCCACTCCATTAACCTGTTAGCCTCTTACGGCTTTTCGACAAAGTATTCGAGGCTCTAATCAATGCTGAAGTGGTTAAGCATCTCATCTCTTACGACCTACTCTCTGGCAACCAATATGGCTTCTGCTTTGCCAGGTCTACCGATGATATGCTAATAGCCATCGCTGAATATGTATACCAGGATCTTTATAGTAATAGCGAAGCTTGAGGCTCTAGGTATCTCGAAATCATTTAACAAGGATTGACGAGCTGGCCTTCTACGCAAACTCAAGGGCTACAGTATTACAGGACGATTGATTTAATCCAATCGTTCCTGAAATGAAGATTGTTTTGAATGGGCACACTTTCAAATCATTTCACACGAATGCAGGTATTCCCAATGCTCTATCTTAGGACCTATGCTGTTTCTGATTTTAAACAATGCTCTTTTTGATATAATCATTTCCCAAGTTAGCATTTATACAGATGACACCACCATTTACCCCCGTCTGAATAGTTCCTGTTTTAAGAACACTTAGGAGCTCTCTTACCCATCTAATTATCGCCCTATTAGACGCTTACCGCTTTTCGGTAAAGTATTCGAGATTCTAATCAATGCTGAAGTGGTTAAGCATCTCATCTTGCCCGACCTACTTGCTGACAAACAATTTGGCATCTGTTTCGCTAAGTCTACCGCTGATGTACTAACGTCCATCACTAAATATGAATACCAGACTCTTGATAATAATGGCGAAGCTCCGACTGTGACTCTAGATATCTCAAAAGCGTTTTACAGGCTTGGGTATGCTGGCTTTCTGCGCAAGCTCCAGGGCTACGGTATTACTGGGCGATTGTTTGTTGTTTATCCAATCGTTCCTATCAAATCGTGAAATGAAGATAACTTTGAACAGAAACGCTTCCAGATCATTTCACACGAATGCGAGTGTCCCTCAAGGGCTTATCCTAAATCCTATTCTCTTTCTGATCTTCATCAATAATCTACCTGATGTCACGAGTTACCAAATAGATATTCATGCACATGACACTACCATTTGCTCTTATCTCAATAAGAAATCTGCTATAGTATTTGTCTATATTTCTGAAATGAGGTAGTATTTACAGTATTTACATTATTCGGACTATTGTTCTCATTTTGTTGCCATTTGTACGACGTTTCGGCCGTTATACGCTCCGGCCTTCTTCAGGTGCTAGGAATTTCGAACAGAACCCTTTATTACAATCACTGGGGTATATCATGATGCCTCGATTAGAAGTCATGAGTTGCTTGTAGTCTGGTATAAAACTCACAACCCTTTGGGTCAAGTCACAGGAACAAACCAACTGTCAAATAATATCGGGTTTCTTGCAGTGCCATGGCAGGAACTAACCAACTATATTCACTGGGCCATGTGTCCTTAAGGACAAGAACAACTGAACTTTTGGGACTTATAAACCTAATGTCCAGTAACCCTGATGAGGACAATAATCCGAATAATGGAAATCTGCCTAGGCTGACAAAATAAACCTGGCTGCTGCTCTTGAAAAGGACCTTCAATCTGTGACGGATCGGGGTAGGAAATTTCAATGCCTCTAAAACAAAACTGCTCTTCTTTAACCACTATAAACAAACTTTCTTGCCTGTCATCAGCATGACTGATCGCTAGTCTCCAGAAGAGTCACACACTATCTTTGCGTCTCGACTACAGCCATTCCACACCGACGAGATGTGGCCTCCCTTTGTCTGTTCTATAAATACTTTCATGGCTTCTGCTCCAACGTACTTAAGTCACTGGTGCCTCTGCAACAGGTGTTTACTCGTGCAACCAGATTGGCAACTGGGTCCCACCCATTCACAGTTAGATTAATCAAATGCAGACGACAATTCTACTCCTGCAGCTTCTTCTCTCGCACTTCCCGCCTGTGGAACTCGCTTCCATATTCTTGCTTTCCTGGCGGCTACAAACTCCAGTAATTTAAATGCAAAGTCAATACTCATCTCTTAACCACTTGACTCTAGTTCTTTCACCACCCCGTATATCATTTCCTTTCTCTCCACCCTTGCAACTGTCATCACACCTGTATTCCCATCCTTCTCTTGCTGCTTTCTAACTGGTTCGTATTCCTCTTCACTCTCTTCTAATTAATCTTTTTACTCTTATGTAGCCTCCTGCACATCAGTGGCATTACCGCCTTGCTCGGGGTGATACGATTAAAAAAAATTATTAGTTCTGACCTGGCGTATCAGCTTCAGCCGCTTTCCCACCATCATAAAGTTGCTTCCCTGTGCCTTTTCTATAAATATTTTCATGGTAATTGTTTGGATGGTCTCTTCTCTATAGTATCTAGACTTTCTGAATTTAATCGAAATACTAGACTGGTAGTAAAGTCATCATTTTATAATTGAAGTAGATAGATGTAACCGTAAGTCCTATGCTAACAGTTTCTTTTCTCGCTTGTAGAAAATCCTTTCCGGTTACATGTTTTCCAACGTATTTTGATCTTCAAAAATTCAAATGCAATGTCAATCGGTATCTACTGTTTACTAAGTGACACTTATTTTGTTCTCGCTCTTTAATAATGTATCTGTTTTCTAATTCTTTCACACCCAGTAACCCTTTGTGTTTTAGTGGTTTTACTGTCTTGCTTGGTATGAATTCGATTAAAAATATTAAGGTGAACAGAGTTTTTGTCAATAAATTGTTCAGTAGTTATCTAGAATAATAATTATCGCATAATGAATAAATAAATATGGTGATACTTATATTTCGATATTTATCGGAATTCGACTCAGTGTTTCGTAATTTGACATTACGAGTTATCGCTGAAAAGTCTTCTAACAGACTCATTTCCCATTAGATTTTCTTTTAAATTCTTTTAATATTTTAAAAACTTCTTTTAATACACTTCTTAGTCAGGCCGAGATCTTTACAGCATCTGATGTCGAAATATAATTGCAAAATAACTTCTGTAAATCGTTGTATTTTTTGTAAAACTATGATTTTCTGTTAAAAATGACAAGCGTTATTCTATTTTTAGATATTTTAGTAGTAAAATCCTAATCGAGTCATCATCGTAACTTTACCCACATTTGAAACAGAGAAACTGTGTCCAAATATACACCTCACTTCCTCATCCACACACTGACTGCAATAAACGGATAAAAAAAATCAGATAACATTTTATGGTCTGTGATCAAACGTATGTTCTCTCTTGTTCAGGACAATCCCTATTGAGTAATAATCCGTATTGAGTGACACAAATTTTGACATTTTGTGGTACCTTTACATATAGGATTGATACAGTGAAATGGAAATGAAAATAGCAGACGACATTCCCTTCGCGCAGACGAAAATAGCAGACGACATTCCCTTTAAGAAAATTTCTATTTTTTTCTATCGTCGAAATCAAATGACAGGTGATCTATTATATTATGCTTTGGTTGATCGCTTCAGTTAAAAAGAAATCACACATAAAAATCTCATTAAAGTAGGATTTTTTTTATAGAGTCGTCTTTTCATTCCAGTATTCGATTATTACATTTTATTTATTCGTTTCTTTTTCTTGGTTATTTTCTATTTTTTTTCTTTTTGTTTAATTACTGTCTTTTATTACCTCTTCAGAATTAAATGAAACACCGATATATAGAATCATTTACAAATACTGAAAAAAGATTTTAGATCTTATTAATATTATCTGTTATAATCAATATAAAATGATGACTATTTTCTATTAAAGTTTGCTTTCTACAATGTCATATAATATCAAGCATCTTTTAAAAATCGTTTCAGCTCCAAGCAAGGCGATTATTTTTTTTATTTTTATTTTTTTTATAAGCGTTTCACCCCGAGCAAGGCATGTCACTGCCACTACTGCGCAGGGGGCTACGTAGAGTGGAGAAAGGATGATTAAATATAGGAAATGTCAGAGGGTGGGTGATAGGCGGGTAAGGATACTGAGAATGAGGGTTGGGTAGATGAGAGTGTTCTGAGAATAGTTGGGAGTTAGTGTGATAGGAGGTGTCTATTGACTCTACATTTAAACACCTGGAGATTGTAACTGTCGGGAAAGCAGACTTGTGGAAGGGAGTTCCACAGGCGGGAAGCGCGAGAAAAGAAGCTGTTGGAGTAGAATTTACGGTTACATCTTATTTGTTTAACTGTAAAAGGGTGGGACCTAGTTGCTAATCTAGTATCTCGTGTAAATTCCTGCTTAGGCGGCACCAGTGATCTAAGCTCATCGGAGCAGAAGCCATGAAAGTACTTGTAGAAGAGGCACAGGGAAGCCACATCACGCCGGTGAGAAAGCGGCTGCAGCCGGTCTGCCAAGTCAGTATCAACCACGTTACAGATCCTCCTTTGTATTTTGTCAAGAAGCCCAAGGAGAGCAGCAGGGGCACCCGACCAGATATGGCAGCAATATTCAATACACGGGCGGATGGTAGATTTGTATAAGTGCAGAATAGATTCAGGTGGGAAAAATTTCCGGGCCCTGCACAGGGAGCCGACTTTCATAGCAGCAGATTTGGCAATGGATTCAATATAGTCATTCCATGTGAGGTCCGCCGAGAGTGTAAGGCCAAGGAGGCGTAGTATTTTACTCTCTGGGAGGATGTCGATAGAAGACAGAAAAGGTGACTGGGAGGGAAAGTGAAAGGGAATGAGAAGACTGTGGATGGAGAGGATTAAAGAAAAAATCAAAAGGAACAGGGTTCAGGAAAACCAAAAATGGCGATTGAGATTAAATTTAAATCTTAGAAAATTATAGTGATCAGGAAAGCAATAAACCCGCAGAGAGTTCAACACGTGCGAGATGCGAGAAAAGAAACTATTAGAGTAGAAGTGGTGCTGCATCTAGCAACTTCAACTGTAAAACGGTGGGACCTAGTTGCCAATCTATCAGCACGCATAAATTTAGGTACCTCCAATTTTACCGTGGGAAAATCAGCATAGTCTGAAGTAAAAGGCCTCAAACTAAATAAAAACAAAGTTTTCTCGGCAAAATGTTTATGCTATCATAAAGAGGATAGATCAAAGTATTTTTTAATTGTTTTTACAAATTTTTAAAATTGTTCTAACAGGTTCTGAATGGCTCATTTAGTGGTAGCAAATCTTTTTTTTTCTCTCGTCAGTGAAAGGGGTAAATTGACGCTAGAGTTTATTACGTCAACAGCGTAATATTACGCGAAGGCATTTTTTGACTGTGAAAGACACATTAAATTGGAAATTCTTGCAAAACTCAAATAAACGCCTGATTTTGATGAAAATTTCAGGACTTATTCACAAATGACTGAAATGATTTTTGAAATAATTATTTTTAAAAAATTATTGGTAAAAAATTTTTTTTTTTAATTTGTTACCACCCCCCCTCCAATATTTAATTTCCAGAAATGTCGAAAAATGCAACACGGTCACAAAATATAGATAGTTTTCATTAAATTCAGGAGTCATTAAGGAAAGCTAATTCAACTGTCTTTTTTTTCTTCAAAACACGCTACCTTTTAGAAAATCAGCTCTGAATTAGGAAAACAAAAATGCAATAAAACTATGCCAATTTTTATTTGGTTAAACTTTAATTTAATTACTTTTATAAACATAAATTAAAATTGTGTCATTGTCTGAATAAAAAAAAATTTCCGTTAGTAATGAATTTTCACAACAATTGTTTTTATTTTTCATATTTTTTATTAAGTAATTTAAAAAGTTTCATG
>JBBBDQ010000328.1:9195000-9264838 GCA_037127315.1 Ascarosepion bandense | reverse complement strand
AAGGGGAATGGAGAGGCAGGGTAAAAAATAAATGGGACTGGAGAATATATAATACTGACCCAGACGAGAATGAAAAGGGGACAAAATAACAATGGAAAAATTGGGGAATCTCGAACTGGATCATAACAAAAGCAGTGGAAGCCGGGAACAGGCCGGGACAAACACATTCACTCACATTAACTAGATACACAAAAGAATTCTTACCTTAGCCGCGGGAGGGGTTCCAACGGAATCCACCCCGATGTGCCCATCAGATCTAAAAGAGAAAATCCAGGCTAGCCCCGGTCACGCGAACCAGGCTCGCTGCAATTATATCCACCTTTCGCTGAAATCTGTCGGGAGCAGTCGTTTCCGTTCAGTTCTAATCTTCATTTTGAGCTGGTGCTCAAAGTATCGGATTAGATCCTGATCCGAAAGACGGCCCCCCCGCAAGACTTCCTCCAGACGCGTCATCCAAATCACCATTCTAGCCGTGGCCAGTAGCGACAGAAACACCATCCGCTTCACTCCAGAGAACGGGGGCGACACATTGTCCACAGCGTATGCGCGATCAATGAGCACAAGCTCCCGCGGCGCGATACGAGCAGTCAGCTCGCCGACACGCTCCCACAACGGGCGAACGCGCGAACAATGGAAGAAGGCGTGCGCAGACGTCTCCTTAATTCCAAGGTTGCACCGCTCACAATCTGGCAAATCCGCCAGGCCCATTGCGAAACGCTTGTCGTTGAGAGACAAACCATTCCGAGCCAATCGCCAGGTCAGAGAGAACTCAGAGTTGCTGAGCCAATCCGCACCTGGCGCCCAAGACCAATGAGAGCGGTACTCCACCCTCGACATGCCGAGCTTACTCCACAGTGTATCCTTCACGGCACCCTCCACTAATCCCCGATAGAAGATTCTCCTAGGCTGTGAAAGGTCACTGGACCGTGGAATGGCCTGCAGGGCCTCCAGACATTCGAGCAGGAATTTCGGTCGGACCCATGGCCTAACGGTAAGCCACAGGACCGGGGGGGGTGATGGTGAGGCAAGGGAACATGTCCCTCACTACCCCCGCAAGCAACCGATCTTCCTCCAACGCGCGCCTGAGAAATGCCAACCCTCGAAGCGAGCACGTGGCTCCTCAAGTGCGGCATTCCCAGACCCCCATGACACGGACGGAGGCAACAGACTCCTTTGTCGACCATGTGTTTGCGTCCTCTCCACAGACAGGAGAATAGCAAACGCTCGAGCGCCTTCTCATGATCGTCACAAAGGGGAAGTACTGACAGCCGGTAAAGGATCCTGGGAAAGAGGTATGTGTTACACACCTCCGCCAGGCCCTTCACGGAGAGACCCCGTCGACGCCAAGTCTTGACCGACGCGCCGACCTTTGCCAGTACTTCTGACCAGTTTTTCTCCAACTGTAAGTCCGGACCGAACCAAACTTCCGAGGATTTTGACCGGCCCGTCCGTCCAGCTGAAGGGCCCCGGGAGGGAAACACCCTTCCAGGCACCTAACCGCAAGCCGGATGACTTGTCGCAGTTAATTCTGGCCCCTGTCACCTTCTCGTACCGTTCAAGCGCCTGCTGTACCGCCTCTATGTCCCTGCGGGAGGACACAAAGGTCGTTACGTCATCGGCGTACGCGGAAACCCTGGCTCGAGCTCCGCCAGGGACAGCAATTCCACGTAGGACCGGACTGCACGTCTCGTCCCTTAGCCGGCGAAGTAGCGGCTCCAACGCCAGGACGTAAAGGAGAGACGACAGTGGACAACCCTGTCGGACCGACCTAGACAGCGCGAAAGCGCCCGACAGCTTCCCGTTCACCTGTACCACTGCCTGGGGGGAGCGATACAGAAGGCTAATCCAGCGGCCTGAAGTCGGGTTTGAATCCGGCGGCCTGCAGGACAGCAGCCAGGTAGCCATGGTCAATCCTATCAAATGCCTTGGACTGATCCAAATTGATCAGCGCGGCCTCATCGTCGTCTTCTACACCCTCTATGATCGTGCGAATCAAGTGCAGGTTGCTCTGAATTGTTCGTCCCTTCACAGAACAAGTCTGATCCGGTTCCAACAGAGACTCGGCAACTAGCTGCAAGCGATTCGTCAGGATCTTGGCCAAAATCTTTAACTCTGTGTTTAGCAGAGTTATGGGCCTGTAATCGTCTAATTCCCTCCCAACCTTCTTGCCTTTTCTCAACAGCGTGATCACGCCCCTGGTGATCCGACCGGGGATGGACCCCTGCCGAAACCAGTGGTTGAACACGACAGCCAAGATCGGGACAAAAAGGTGCGACATCCTCAAGTACAATTCATAGGGCAAACCATCCAAACCTGGCGACTTGCCACTGCCGACCTTCTTCAAAGCCGCGTAGATTTCGTCCTCCGTAATTTCCCCTTCGCAGCTAGCCGCTTCAGCCGGCAAAAGCCGGGGAAAGTCAGCCAAATAGCTGCGAAACTCCTCGTCGCGGAGACCAGGCTCCTTGGTAAAACGGTGTTCGAAATGCCTGCCGGAACGCCTCGCACATGTCGTCAGTGGACCTAAGGAGATGTCCCTCCGGGTCGCGCACCTCTCGAATGTACCGGTCGCCGGCTCGGCGAATTTCTTCCTTGCGCAGTTCTGCGCCCATGTTCACAGCTTCGGAAGACATCTTGCTTAACTTATGTCTAATTACCTGGCCCATGTAGCGCCCGCTAGTCGAACGCTCCAGGGCCTCCCTGGCTACGGCTATTTCTAGGGGATCCCCACCAGCCTCCGCCCGGGCGAAATTAGATCTAAGTGTCTTTGCCTTCGCAGCCTTATCTAGGTTGAGCCGTTGGCTGTATTGGGTGGCGAAAGACCTAATGCTATCCTTAAGACTAGCCCACCACTTACTCCCAATGACTCGCCCAATTAACGCCCGCTGAACTACTCTAGTCAGCTGGTCACGAAAGTCCCGCCTGTCCAGTAAGGGACTGATTGAACTTCCAATAACCAGCCAACCTAGGCCTAAATTCTAACACCACCCGGGCACAAACGAGTTTGTGGTCCGAGTAGCCTAACCAGTGGAACGTTGGACATTCTAAAAAGTCTATGTCGGCCACTCTCACTAACATCCTATCCAGGTACGCGGATACCCGGGTAGAAGGCCAATTAAGCGCCCACGTCCACATGCTCCCATCCGGATGATCGACCCGGTATCTATCGACGAGACCAAATTCGCCGATCAGATCAACCAGGCTGCGATCACCACTCCTCCCGCTAGCGCCCCTTCCTCTATCCCATTTGGGGGTTAGGATGGCATTCCAGTCCCCAACTAAGATTAGCCGTGTTGAATCCACCATGAAGGGCTCCAACAGCCGAAAGAAAGAGACTCGCTCACCTTGATCGTTGGGCGCATAAACCGCAATCAACCGGAACGACCTGCTTTTCACTGCAATATCGGCCACGATCATCCGGCCCTCGGCACCGACATGGACAAGGTCAATCCTCGCATCCAGGGTACGCTTGACCAGCAAAGAAACACCTCTGGCATGTCGGCTCCCATATGCTGAATAGACGACAAAGTCGTTAGCCAGCACACACGAGTCGACTTCGCAAACAAAGTGAGTCTCTTGGATCGCGGCCACATCCACGCCGAAGGACAAGAGGTCACGAAGCAGGCGAGCCGCCTTACCCCGATCCCTCAGGCCCCTCGCATTCAGGCTGGCTATCTTGATAGACATCTTTTAATAGACCTGTAACGAAAAAAAGAAGACACGCATGTATCAACTTAAATACGAGCACATACCGGGTAAAAATCATTGGGGGAGAGGACCCCGACGGACTGTCCAAGGGAACCCGTTCCTACATCGGACGTAACCCGTCCGTCATGGACAATACCGCCGACGTCCGTTGGGTAGGTTAGTTTTACCACCCTATACAAACAGGGGTGGAGCAAAACTGGGAGACGCCCGGCACAATTTTTTGCCATTTTCCGCAATTCAGGAGTTCCACTCCTCACCATATCAATTGATGGATAAAGTTTGTTTGCAGCCTCCACATGGTTCCCACACTCGGAGATTGCCCCCTGTGGTCCTTATGAGGGTAATTACCCCCGGGGCCTCAGGGAAATTGTATGGGTCCTCTGAAGACTTGCCATTTACTTCTTGGAGCTTTAAGAGTGGCTTCAAAAGCGCACGCCTTTGTGCGCTCCACTCTTTTGCTATTTCTTTTGAGTCAATCTTCATAAGGGCTTCACCCTTCGGGAGAGACTTTTTCTTTTTTGGGCTGGGAAACCGTAGGAGAAGGGGTGGGAGTGGGAGTAGGTGTTTTCTTTGGTGAAAGGGGGGTCAGTTTAAAGGCCGGGGTTTGGGAAAGGGAAAGATGTTGGCTGGTTTTAAGGGGGGACGCTGGGAGGCTGCTTGCCTTCTTGGCATACGAGTCTTTTGGTCTCTCCGGAGACCCAGGCAAAGAGACGACTGCGTGTATTTTCTTCTCGCTGCTCCGACTCTTCCTCTGTATCTTGACGCTGCATTCTTCCTGCTCCTCCTCCTCCTCCTCTCTGCACCTCTTCAGGGATGAAGCTCTTGGTTGCGTTGCTGGCTCAGCTGCGTCGATCTCCATCCTCAGGGGTTTCTTGACTTTCCCCTGCGGTACATCCTGCTTGGCTGGCGGCGACGGGGATGTTGTCGCTTTCTTTTGGGGAGGCGTTGCTGACCCCTTTTGCTTGGGAGTAGGCGATGGAGTAGGCGATGGTGCTTTGGTGGGTTGTTTCTCCACCGACGGCTGGCTCTTGGATTTGGCTCCCTTCTTGCCAACCGTCCTCCATTCCCCCTCCTTTGGTTCACTGACGCTCTTCTGGGGCTCCACTGGTTTCACTGCTGCAGGGGTCTGTGGAGGCTGGGCCTTGGACGCCGGATTTTTGGTGGGGCACGCCTTGGCCACGTGGTTCGACTCTCCACAGACCCAGCAAAACGGTTTCCTGCCTTCGACGATCACGAAGATCGCCCTTCCTCTACAGGTGATGATGTTTGGGATCTCCGCGAACTTTCTTTCGGGAGACCGTCACCTGCAGAGTAACATCTCCGGTTTGAAAACCCTGCTTGGAGATGACTGCCTTCACCTCTTCCACTTTGCCATACTGCGGGTGAAGAACACCCCGACGTGGTCCGTCGAGATGTCCATTGGCACGCCATGAAGGGTGACTTTCGCTCTCCGCGTGCCCATGTACTCGGTTTCCAAACGAAGCGTCTTCGTCTCCATGACTGTTCCCGCCAGCTTCCCTGCCTCTTCTTTCGAGCCAAGCAGGACGTCCCACATGGCGTGGCTGCGTCTAGCCACCATCCTTGCGTTGATCTTTAAAGCCTTAATGGCTTCCTCCACCGCATCCCTGCTGACCCCAATGAATTTATGGCTTTTCAGATCCTTGGTCAGCAGGGAGAGGATCCTTGGCTCAATCTCGCTCAAATTCTCGGGAACCGGAAGGAGCTCCGTTCCCGAGATGAACTCTGCGTACTTGTCCTTGACTGACTCGTAGTACGCAGAGTCCTTGACCATCTTCTTAATGGTCCCTCCTTTCCAAGCCGCGGGAACCGTAGCTGCTGGTATCGGCTGCCAATCCCCTTTCGCTGAGGTGGAAGGAACTGGAGCTGCTGGAATCGGCTGTCCAACCTCCTTTGAAGTGGAGGGAACTGGAGATGCTGGTCGTCCTGCTGGTACTCCGGGTAATCCTTTGGTTGGGAGGTGTGGATGGCGGCAGCTGCCAATCCCCCTCCGTCCCTCCCACCGAGGCCGTGGTGGGGGGGACAACCGAGTCAGGCCCGTCCGAGGCCATGCCTCCTAAGAGGCCGAACACAGTTGACAACTTACAGGAAACTGAACCGGTGCCTTCAGTCCGTACCAGAAACCTATGACTGAAGCACTCGGCCCGAGCAATGAACTCAGGTGGTTCAGTTATCCTAAAGAGGACAACAAACGAATCGCTCTCCCAACTGACGGAACAGATACTACACTTTGATCTTAGCCAAAAGGCCGAGAAGCTCTCTTTGCTTATCCTTTTATCCTGTTTTTATGTTAGGACATTATGACAACATTCGATGGTTAGTTACTAAGATTCTCATAAATGCATTTATAAAATTTATTTGTAGAAGTTTTAAGAGCAAATTCTTTAAACTGATTTTTCTTTGTATTTAGACAATTTCAGAAAAAGTTATTTTGAAATTATTAGATTTAAAACATTAACAAACCTAAAAATAAGCAGATAGTTTAATGATTGTAGCGGAAGTACACAACTCTCCGCAGTAAACACGATTAGGTTTGGGGTGTCATGGCATTAGAAACATTGCTTTTAAATTACGAAAATAAAAACAAGAAAAAAAGAAGAAACAAAACTAAATAAATAAAAACACGTGGAGAAAATAATTTTATAGATGTTTACTAATGGTCTTTCGCTTTAGGGGTTTTTTTGGGGGTTTTTTTTTTGCCCTTCCTTAGATAAGATTTTTGTTTTGATCACATGACATCCTATCAACATGGCTGCCTTTTTTCGTGATCCTAAAAATAAAATTCACTTGCCAAACCCACGCGACTTGTTCTCTAACTATAATAATCGCATACAGAAGAAAAATCTGACAAGCATCGTGATCAGTAATATTCTTATCTTAATCTTTACAATAAATAAATATTCAAAAACAATTTTTTTACTACACAAAAATGATTAAAGAACCTCGAGGTGGTGTAAAATGGTTAGCAAGCTTGTCTCGAAACCATTGCAATTGACTTCGATCCTCACCGAGTGCCCCGTACTTTCGGCCTTGTGCTACATTTAAGCTGCGCTTAGAAAATCACCATAAATAATAAAGAACGGGTAAAGAAAAAGAGTAAATTAAAAATCTTGAGCATGCCGTGCGTAATAAAATATTCGTTTAAGTTTAATAAGTTTTTTTTGTTGTTTGTTTTAATGTGAATTCATAAAAATTAAGTTATATGAAATTATAAAAACTACAATTTTATAAAAAAAATCATTCCTGAAATATTTTTTTATTTTTAAATTCCAAGCTAATAATATTCTAAGCAAAATACTTTGGCAAAAAAAAAAATGTTTGGCATCTTTTTGTCTCCTTAAATGTTTTTTTTACTACGATATCATTTAGCTGCTCAAAATTATTGCAGGAAAAGATGTCATTATTATTCTGATTAAAAAATAGAAACAGATCTTGTCTAAAAATGTATTATTTGCCGATTTTTTTTAAAGACAATAAATGCCCATGATGAATATTTAAACAAACTATCAAACTTTTTCTGAAATGTCTGAATAGCTTCTTTTTTTTTTTTACTATTTAGAGCAGATTTTCAAGGCAGGGGTATTGTTTGACCAAAATTTAAAAAAGATTTTGATTTATGATTAAAAATAATTCTCCAAGGAATTGACTTTAAAACTTTATGACAAAAAAGAAATAACTTTTAACTTAAACGATAGAAAAAATTTCTAAAAATTTCATAAAAATTGAAAGAATTTGTTTTGTGGGATGAAAGTAAAAATATAAACAAAACTAAAGCATTTAAATAAATTGATTACAATCTTTTCTCCTCCTTATCAGTAAAGAACGAGTAATTGTAAAATGTAAACGTTTAATTTTAAAAAATTTATTAATTATTAATGTTTTTCACAGCAAAAAAGCAAAAATTTCACGTACAAATTTAAAATCCGACGTCGACGTGAGAAAAAAAAAGTTTTTAACCAAAATTTTCTATTATTAACAAAGATTAAAAAAAAA
Source organism: Ascarosepion bandense (assembly GCA_037127315.1). NCBI lineage: Eukaryota > Metazoa > Mollusca > Cephalopoda > Sepiida > Sepiidae > Ascarosepion > Ascarosepion bandense. The sequence goes on along the minus strand of JBBBDQ010000328.1, from coordinate 9,257,122 downwards.
AATAAAACATCCTTTGGTGTTTCTTCTTAAACATTTTGACAATTAAAACTGTAATGCAAAAATAAACTTACTACAGTATTTTTTTTTTCTTGTGCAATATTGTAGTTATTGAGTCTATCTTTACTCTAATTTTCCACGGTACTTTGAGCAAGCTTCTCATCCTTTTGAATTTGAAATTTCAGCTGGTGACTAATTAATCTGCCTAATTTTATGGTCTTGCTAGACAAGTGGCACCAGTTCTGAGGTGACAACAAGGTCATTTTCCAAATGGCCTAATAATTTTTATGATCACCTAATCAGTGCTTTTTATTTTCACATAAAGATTAGATGAATTTGCATAAAGGATTTCAAGAAGTTATTTTAAAAAATATTTTAATAAAGTAAATTACAATGAGATTTGACTTTTTTTCACAAAGGAACAAAAAGTAAAAATATTCAATACCACTCTAGGCTCTTTATATCAAGAGAAGAGAGAGAAAAAGAAAATGAAGAAAAAGTATTTTCAAATATTTCCATTGTTAGTTCAACTATTACTAAACAAATTTGGTTTTTTTTTAAATGACTGGGCACCATAATATTTGATGTCTTCATATAGTAGGAATATAAGTTTGCATTTCTCAGGTTAACTAAATTTTAATCACAATTCATCTGATGGAATTTTTTTACTCATACGTTATAAAACAATATTTTTACTTTCTTTCAATCGCTAAATAAATATACATTAATTTTTGGAGTGACTCTAGTTTTTTTGTCATTTAAAAAAAAAACACTCCATAAAATCATATAAGATTGGATTGGAAACAAAAATAAATTGACAGTGCAAATTACTACCTGAAAAGAAAGTTTCTCAGTCAAATCCAAGATAAATTTGAATTTTTAGTGGTAATTTCAGATGAAACCACGACGCAAAAAAAGGAAAGAAAACAACAACAAAAGCAACACTACAGTTGAAGTAATTTTTGACGTTTATTTATACATCATCATCATGATAGTCGAGTAAAAAATTTAAAAATTTGATTATTATTAACTCTACTAGAAAGGATAAGAGAAGATTTTCATCACAAAAAAAACCATCTGCCAAATAACCAAGTCTCAACAAGCTTTTGTTAATCAATCAATAAATCAATATGTTGTAGAGACGTGTTAAAATTGGTAATTGAGAAATAGGCTATGTGAGGAATTAATAATTTTTCCACTAACATAAAAATTTTAAAATCTATAAAATTTCATTATTCACACATTGAATAAAAAACAAACAAACATGAGAAATAACAACCTTTCTTTTTCTTTTTTTTTTCGATAACAAACAATAAGAATTTTATAAGACATACAAAGGAACAAAGCAATTTGTATTGAGTGAGATTTGTTAACCTAACTAAAATTAAAGAGTTTGTGTAGTAATATTTTTTTGTTGTGTGAATTTTAAGTTTGCTTAAATAGTTGTCCCTCTTTAACCATAACTATTTTTGTTAGAGAACCAACTGAAATTTTTGCTGAATGAATATAAGTTCGATGGTCGAGAAATTCAACTGTGTGTAGTGAATGAATCCAGTGACGGATGAATAATGAGTAAATTGGAGTTGTTTCGTGTTAAGAAATTTTAATTTTGCTACTTGAAAGTATAAGTGATGTTGAGTAGTTTGGCACTTTGGTTAACCGTCATTGTAGATAAATTTTTGTGTTTCTTGTGCATCGTATTTATTTTAATTCTGGATCATGTAGTTGGCTCCAGAACACGTTTCAATGTTGGCGGTCTTTTGGGTTTAATTGGGTTCTATAGCTTTGGTTGGCAACCAGTCTACCTTAGAAAACAATGGCACCCTACTGCGGGATAATCTTCTGCCCAGTCAGTCATGTCTCTTTATGATCGCCCAAGGCGTATGTCACTTTAACTGATTGACTTTGGGTTTAAACACGTGTGCGTAGGCATTGTTATGACTTTGATATATATATTGACCAATCAGAAACGATTATTGGAGACATGACTGACTGGGCAGATGATTATCCGGCAGTAGGTTGCCATTGCTTTCTGTGGTAGAACCCAATCTGTCCTACTATTTAACCCATAACTGGAGGGAAGAGACGGATTAATACCTTTCCCAAGGGTATTTATGCGTAAGTGAATGCAATGGATTCAACTGGAATTCGAACTCGGCTCCCTGATTTCTCGTTCCGAGTCGATATCCGCTGCACCACAAGCACAAAAGTCTATAACTAGAACATGAAAATATAAATTTGAAATGTTTTAATACGTTTAATGAGTACATAATTAACTCACAGTAATGTAGTCATTGGTTTGGATCCACTGGCATGCCAAGGTTAAGCTCTACAATATATTTGTTTTTTGATTTAGTGAAAAAAAAAAAAGCACACACTATAAAAAACTGAAGCTGCATTCGGCTATTGCTTACGTTTCTTGAATTAACTTTTCATCTTTGTATGTTTATTGAAATACATTATTTTTTATTAATATAAGAATCTGTTGGTTTTCTCAATTGAATGTTATATTTTAAATATAGACAATGTGTGTTGAGTTAGTGTAATTCTGCCAGGGAGTCAATGAACATCTGCTGCTAAACTCAGGTCACTCATCTTGAGACAAAATTAAAAACTATACAAAGAAATTAAACCACGACCAGACGAGAATTGATGGGAACATCAAAGTTGTTCCCACATCAGGGAAAAGTTTTCAGCTGCTGTGATTCTTCTATTCCTTACACAAACATTTGCTTTCAAATTTGTATGAATTCAGGAGTATTTTCCTCTTTTCTACATTTTATGTAATTATTTTGTTTTCTGAGGACCATACTCAGCATTGTAATTTTTGTTGTAAAAGGGCATAACTCATTTGCCTTGATTATTTTCCATGCATATTATTGTCTATAATTTGGCACACAATGACTTTATTTGCTTGATTTCTATGGTTACTAATTAACCTATATCAAGGGTAGAAGAGGTGAATACATACCTTTACCAAAGGTATTTCTACGAACATTCCTTAACTTCCAGCAAGTTCTGGCCATAAGCTGTTTTTATTAATTTTTTTTGATCAAATCTATTCAGTAGAATATTTGTTTATTATTAAGTTCCTGAAAATGCTGTTTGAATTATATAGATTCCCTGAGATTTAACAAATATTTTCAAACATTGGTGGTGGGAGGTTATTACTGTTATTGCAGCAAACATTAACCATTTTGATGGTGGCCTCCTAATTTATGTAGTAAAGTGTGAACATACAGAAAATTTGTCTCAAATTTTAACAAAAAATAAATTTAATAAAACTCAAATATATATATATATATATATATATATATATATATATATATATATATATATAAAACAAAAACAAAGAAACACAGAACTCATTGGAAAATTTAAATTACCTATTATTTTTTCAACCATTTAGCCCCCTCTTTCCAAAATTCTGCTCCTAAGATAAAAAATGCAATAAAACTATGACATTCTTTAATAAATAATATATATTTAAGGACAAAATAGTCAGATGAAAACTGTTTTTGATTAATAATGAAATTTTAAAAGAATTGTTTCCATTTTTTTTTAAATTGAATGATTTATAAAATTTAAAAAATATTTAAAAAATATTTCAAAGACTAGTAGATGTTAGGTCATTAAGTGAAGACTATTCGAAAATTGAAAAGTTTAATTAAAATCATCAAGCCATCATATTTTTTAAATAATTTTAAATTATTTTGTGTTATTTTTTTGTATGATCATTTCTGTGTGTACATTAAAATGTCATGTGTTTCATGGTTTCTTCCTCTTAAGGTAAAAAAAAAATTGCACAATTTTGTCAATTCCGGTTGCCATACACTTATCTCACATCTGTCATCAACATGTCAAATAAAGGGAAAAGATCAGAAAGATCAACAGTGTGTTTAAGAAAGAGTTTTATTCTAAATTTCATGCTTAAATAAATAATAATTGTGCAAATCAGAATAATTTAACATTAAATTTGCTTATTTTGCAAAAATAATATCACAAGTGCATATTTTATTTTTGCAAGATTTATAAAACCAAGAATCAACTTTAGTTTACAAATGTGTTGATCACTCAAATGGACAAAATATTTTAAAATTTTTAAAAAAATCTCAAAATTTAGGTTCCAGTCAATAATTTCTGTTTGAAATCGTCAGAGTATTTTGCTTACTGGAAATAATCATTTTTTAGCTTTCAATTAAAACTAAAATAAAAAAAGTTTCAAGAAAACTTTTTCATTTTTAAAAATTCCATTTAAAAATTAGTTATTGAAAATTAGTGGAGGTACCTACCTACAAGAATGTAAATAAAAATGTTTTAAAAATAACGAAAAATATATATATATATTTAAGTAGTCTTTGATTTTATGGCATTCTATCACTGCACCATATTTCTGCATGGGATGTGCTTTGTGGTGCAGTGAATATCAGAACGACAAACCGGGAAGCCGAGTTCAAATTCCAGTTGAATTTCTTCCATTCACTTATGCGCATTGCGCAAACCCTTGAGAAAGGTCCATCTCTTCCCTCCAGTTATGGGTTAAATAATAGGACTGATTCGGTTCTATAGCCTTGGCTGTCAACCAGTCTACTGCAGAAAGCAATGGCAACCTACTGCAGGATAATCTTCTGCCCAGTCAATCATGTCTCTTTCAAGACATGATCACCCAAAGCATGTATCATGTATGGCACTTATCTCTGCACCCATCCTTTATATTTTGAACTTTTTTTCACTACCAGTGAAAACATTATAAATCAAAATGAAACTGATGCCAAAATTTTGAACTTCTCACATAACTTATGTGACATAAAAGTGTGAAAAACTTTTTCAAATCAAGTAGGTACTCCCAAAAATCTAAGGGGCAGGGATAAGTCTTGGTATACATGACCAGCTGAAATTGATCACTTAGTGTTCATCCCCAACGCTAGACCGCCCAACAGGCTGGCGTCATTTGAACCTTATCTAAAATTTTCTTCACAGGTTTGGCCAAATTACCAGCTGCTACAAACATTTTAAAACTAAAATTAAAAACTATTTTATTTATTTTTAATATTTGATTCTAGGTGTATTTCTTAAATAAAAAGAAAAATAATATGTACTCAGACCCATCGGATTTGTCCCGCTTTGCATGCCATTGTACATTGTTAAATGTTATACATTGATAAAAAAATTCTAAAATCGGGGTCATAGTTCACATGCACAAAAAAATGGGTAAATGGCCTGAATTGTCGGCAAACTTACTCCAGCAGGGGAGGGTGACCAGTATGCTCACTTGGTTCTGGTCTCTTTTGTCAGCACCCCATTCATCGGGGAGATCCGATGACACACAACTGCACACTCCTTTTTACTTCAGTATTATGACACGCTTATATAGGCAACCTGGGGTTATAAGTGAGGCTATCCATGAACTTATCACAAGTGATCACGAGTGTTTGTAGCTACAGTCAAAAATCATGTGACCTCTAAAGGCTCTTTTGCTTAATAAGTGGTTTTTGAAACTTCTTAATTGAAAATATTATGTCTTTTACCTCCATTGATGACCCAAATATAACGGCATAACCTACTCCAGATCATATTTCACCATTAGTAACCAAAATACATTTCGATGTTCTATCTACTCCAAAATCCTTTTTATCAGAAATATTATTTCGTTTACCTCCATTCTTTTCTAATGACCAAAATATAATAGCCTAACTTTTGTTTAGATCAAATTTCACCACCAGTAAACAATTACGCTTGTTTATTTCAATGTTTAATTCAATCCAAATTTAATTTACCATTACCACATTAGTGGAAGTAGAAATTCTGTTTAAAAAGATAATTCTTATAAAAATTAAAAAAGAAAGAAATGAAGAACATGACATTTTAGCCATGTTCAGGTGCTAGGAATTTTCAACCTTTTCAATGTCTGTCTGTCTGTCTGTCTCTCTCACACATAAAGAGAAAAAAACCAGATGATAATGTAGGAGAAATTTTAATCTTTACTATGTCCACCAACTGATATACTTCTTTCCGATCTCTTCATTTAATCCTTAAATTTACTCAGTGACTTTTGGATTCATTTTAACTCAGGAGTTTGTCATTATGCAGTTTTTGTTTGTAACCTCTGAACTCACAGGCTATTGTGCATGAATAAAGGTTATATTTTATTATTTTACAGTAATTTTAAAAAATTGTAACACATGAATTTAGAAAATGACTTTGAAGGAAATTAGTTTCTCATCTATAATGGGGCATGTGTCATATTTTACTGTTATATATATGTATGTGCATTTTTAGCAATATGTATGCAGATATGTTTATTTATTATTGCTCTGGATGCTTTTCAATAATCTTGCTGGTCATATTAAATATGTGTGTGAATTTAAAAATGTCTAAAATGTATTAAGCTTCTGAAAATAACATCCAAAAGAAAGTGGAGTTTGAATCAATAAGATGAAAATTAAAAATTGTACAGGGTTCATTATGTAAAATGAAGGAATTATTCATGGCTGACCTGTAAAAATACACAAAATAGAATCAGTGATCAGAGTAAAAATACTGACAGAGATAGCTGATTTTCACCTTACAATGTTTTAATATATGCAAATTTAAATTGGAAAACACAAACACATTATGAAAATGGAATGTTTTATTCAGACTAATTTATTCTTTACGCATGTGCTCCATAAAAAATGGCTCCTCTGCTTCATCCAGCTTGAGAAGTAGATAAAGTGAGTAACTTGTACAGATTAAAAATACATTATATTAACCCTCTAGGGCCATTCGTATCATATTTGATACAGTATAAAAACAAGCCTTGAAAGAAATATTTTCCTGAAAAATTTTTTAAGAGAAATATTTTATACATTTCAAATGAAAGCAGTACTGACTGCTCAGTCAATGAATACCAAATGTTTACTTATAGGAAAATACCAAATGTTTCCTTATAGGGAAATACTGTATCAAATATGATACGAATGGCCCTAGAGGGTTAAAAGACTCTGAGAAAGAATGTTCCTATTATTTGGGACATATAAAATAAATCTGACCACCATGAAAAAATATTTATATTTTATTTAAATATTTCAAAGTATTGAATTTAATTTTTATTACTTCAGTAACATTTGCAAATCATCATAAATGTAGCTCTCACTTGTGTGTGTTTGTATACGTTGGATAAGACATGATATTTATAGAAATACCAAATTCAAAAAGTTGACACTGATAGTCTTTCTTTTCTGTGTGAGATTGCATGCAGCTCAAAAATGCTGGTATATCTAAAAAGGCAGGTTTACAAATTTTACAATAATGTCACTCTCTGATAAAAAATTGAATACACAGATATGATTTCTAGCCTGTATCAGAACACTGTAAAAATACAGATCCACACAAGCATATGGTTTCTCTCTTGTATATATTTGCACATGGGATGACAAAGTTGATTTATTGAAAATGCAGATCCACAAATTTTGCATGAATATGGTTGGATCTTCAAATATGACTAAACTGAAAATGTAGATCCACAAATGATACAAGAATGTAGTTTCTCTCCAGTGTGAGATTGCATATCTTTTTTAAAAGTGGTTTCAATGAAAATGCTGATCCACAAACATTACAAGAATATGGCTTTTCACCAGGTGCACTTGTCTGTGGTGCACCAAAGATGACATCCATGAAAATGCAGATCCACAAAGCTCACAAGAATATGGTCTCTCTCCAGTGTGTGTTCGCATATGTGATAGCAAAGAGGATTTCCTGGAATATGTAGATCCACCAGCTTTACAAAAATATGCTTTTTCTCCTCTGTGTGTTTTCATATGCGTTTTCAAATCTGACTTCTTTGAACATGTGTATTCACAAAGTTTGTAAGAATGTGATTTCTACTCTGAATATGTTGGCATATGGCACACCAAAGATGATTTATCTGAAAATTCAGTTGCACAAATTTTATAAGGATATATTTTCTCTCACAGTGTTTATTTCCATATCACACTTCAAATATGATATATGAGAGCAGATGAATCCATAATCTTCACATATGGATTCTCTTCTTTTTTTTGTTTGTAAATAGTGCTTCAAATGTGACTCCTGTGAAAATGCACACCCAGAAACTTCACAAGAATATCGTTTTTCTTCAGTGTATGTTTGCATATGGCACTGCAAATGAGACAAAGATGTAAAGGCAGAAGGGAAAACTTCATAGGAATGTGCTTTGTCTCAAGTATGTTTCCATGTGAGACTTTCAATTTAAATTCCTTGAAATGCAAATCCTCCAATTTCACAAGAATATTGCTTTTCAATATGGCACACTAAATCTCAATCATTCCAAATGTTTGCAAACATCACACAAACATTCTTTCTTCACATACATAACACGAAGTGCCTACAAGAAAAGAAAAATGGCACAGTTTCAAGTATATGATTCTTTGGCAGTTAATTTGATGATTTTGTAAATATAAATACACAACTTTTACATGGTAGCAACATATATTTCACCGTTGTGAATTGAAAGTCAAAAATCTTGTTTTCTTTCATTTAAATTTCCAAATAATAACAGATTATATAAAAATGGTTTTCTGTTCAATCAAAACACCTGTAAAAAAAATAAAATGTATTTTAAAAGAGACCATGAATAATAAATGTAATCAGTTTATATTTTAACAGATAAATTTATCAACATGATGACTAGTTTAGTCCAACACAGAGACAATAATGCAGCAATCAGGAAAAATCAATAGAAAAATCAATGTTTATTTTAATTTCCTTTTAAGGAAATATGCAGGTACAGTGATATTTTTTAGAAAAATTTTAAAATCTCTAAAATATTATTTTTTAAAACTTATTTCCACTTGTAAACTCAGTTTTCACAAAAGAAAAGCAGATGCAATTATTATATAAAGTAAATAAAAATTTTAAAAAAAGAACACTTAGATATGAATCTTCAAAATGAGAAAAAAAGCATTAAAATTAACGAATAATGACCAAGGGAAGCTTTGTTTAAGAATGAAGAATCAATTGCAAATATGAAGTAAGGAAGTATTTTTGTATTTTCCCAACTTGTATAAAACATGATATTGATTGTCATGTTGAAATTATTTGCTTATTGATATGAATTGAAATTACATATAAGTATTTTTACAACCAAGTTGCAGCAATATAAAATTTTAAAATTAAGAGAAGGTTTAGCTTGTTACCAAAAGTTATGCCCAAGGTTTTCCACTCTGGGAGTGGGTGGTTCCTTTCGCAGGGTCAGATTCAAGGATAAAAAAACAACCAATAGAGACAAACAACAAACACTGTAATAAAAATTAAACAAGATTTAATAGAAACAAACATGATATCAGGAAACATGTCTGTGTGGAAAGTTCTGTGCAATGCATGTAATATGACAAATGAAAAAACATAAAGTTGGTCAGTTGGTTATCACTGAAAGAACAGCAGTTTGTTTTTGCTGAAGAATGGATAAGAGTTCTGGAAACAATTCAAACTTTGTATCAGTTGATCCCACACAGAATTCAAAGCATAATTACTGCAAAAAGCAAAGCTATCCCACATTATAAACATACAAATAGCAACCTTTATCAAGCTAAATTGTAAACAAACCACAAAGATTATATTCAAAGATGAAAGATAGATTTTTAAAAAAACTTAAAAAATTTGTGTGAGTGTAGAAATGTTCTTTTTGTTTAGTATAATGTTTTGTAAGTGACATTTTGAATAAAACTGTACATGTGTCAAGAGTTGTTCCCCTTAGAGAAAAAAAAAAACTCATATAATTTTTCTTGGCCATTTCCAATTTTTTCATTTCACTCCAGCTATAAAGCTAACGTAACTAAAATTCAATAAAATATTAGATAATTGTTGAAAATATGTTGTTTTCTAAATACTTAGTAGTTAAAAACCAGAAAGAAAACATTCACTTAGGTTTCATGAACCTACGTCAATTTTGGTCAACCACAGTTAGCTTATCAATACGCCTGAAGAATAGGAAACAGTTATACCTGAAGAATGCATTAAAATTCTTCTGGAAACTATTCAGACTTTGTATGAGTTGATCCCACACAGAATTCAAAGTATAATTACTACCAATAGTGAATTTACCCCATGTTATAAATATACAAATAGCAACCTTTATCAAGCTAAAATGTAAACAAACCATGAAGATTGTATATTCAAAGATGAAAGATAAATTTTTTTTAAAAATTTAAAAAATTTGTGTGTCTGTAGAAATATCCTTTTTGTTATTATAATGTTTAGTAAGTGACATTTTGATTAAAAGTTTACATGTTTCAAGGGTTGTTCCTCTTACAGGAAAAAAAACTCACATAATCTTTCTTGGACATTTCCAATTCTTTCATTTCACTCCAGCTATAAAACTAAAATTCAATAAAATATTAGATAATTGATGAAAATATTTTTATTTATTTTTTAATTACTGGGTAGTTAAAAACCAAAAAGAAAACATTCACTTAGGTTTCATAAATTTATGTCAATTCTGGTCAACTTACACTTAGCTTATCAACACGTCTGAAGAATGGGAGACTGTTTTAGCTGAAGAAAGAATAAAAATTCTTCTGGAAACAATTCAGACTTTGAGTTGATGTCATGCAGAATTCAAGCTGAGAAAAGCAGCCCTACCCCATATTGAAATAAATTCCTTGAAATTTAATTACTGAGAAAAGCAGCCCTACCCCATATTGAAATAAATTCCTTGAAATTTTAAGGTGTTTCCATTATTTTGTCCAACCCTGTATTTCTACAAGATTTGAAACTTAAAGTCCACCATATTAATTTCAAATTAAAGTCCACCATATTAATTTCAAATTAAAGTCCACCATATTAATTTCAAATCAGATTAATTAAACTTTAAATCAGCTGATATTCTTTAAAGAAAAGTTTGGAAAATATATTCATTGAAAAGAAAAATTATATTGTGACAAAAACTCCTAAAAAAAGTGTGCTCATCAGCTATTTTAGTCTCTCCCCCACAAAAAAAAAAAAATGATTCCAAATAAAAATCTTTTTGCCAATTGAAATTAATTTTAAAATAGATTTTGAATAGTCAACAATTTTCTCACTGGAAATATTAAATTTAACCTAATAGCATGAAACTAAAACAAACCTTCAAGAAATATTTTCTTTTTGTTTTTCTGAAGTTTAGTCAGTTAAGTGCCATATGTGATACACGCTTGAATGATCATGTCTCCAAAGAGACATGTCTGACTGGGCAGAAGATTTTCTTGCAGTCGGTTGCCATTATTACCTGAGTAGTCTGGTTGTCAACCAAGACTGTAGAACCCAATCTGTCCTGTTATTTAACCCATAGCTGGAAGGAAGAGATGGATTAATACCTTTCCCAAGGTTATTTGTGCATAACAAATTCAACAAATTCAACTGAAATTTAAACTCAGATCTCCAATTTACAACACACATTTCTGAAGATACCTATTCTAGACATTTCTTTTTTTTTTAGAAAAATCTTATTAGATTATATTTTTTTTACATGTTACTTGGTCCTTAATGAAATTTCCAGAAAAATCTAAATGTGAAGTGAGATAAAATTTAATTTCTTCAAAGGAAGTTTCAGAAAAGCATATTTTATTTAAGGAAGAATTTTAATAAAAAAGAAAAAGAAAATAAAGTCTTCCTGTTCATTTTAAAATTAGTTTTCAGGATAGAGCAAAGGATTTTGCTTACTGTAAATATTAAATTAAATCTATTGGAATTGAAACTAAATAAAAAGCTTCAAGAAAGAAGTTTTTTTTTAATTCATTTTATACTTTTAATTAGATAACATTACTTTTACACTAAAAACAAGTATATCATGATGAAAAAAGCCACAAACTTGATGGAAACAAAGTTTTATCGTCAACATATTTGTTATTATTAAGTAGATGGACCAAAGTATTTTTTAATTATTTTATTAATTTTTTTTAATCTTTTCTAGTCTGTTCAAAATTTTGGCTTAAAAATCTTTTTTTTTCTTGCCACAGCTGTGTAATAAAATTAGTATTAGAAAATTTTGCATATTTTTTAGGAAAAAACACAAGTATTTGTTTATATTTCTGAGATGCAGTAATATTTATCTTATTTACATCATTCAGACTGTTGTCCTCATTTTCAATGCCATGTTTTGGCTGTTGTATCCTCCAATTTTTTTCAGGTGCTAGAAATTTCGAACCAAACCCTTTTTTTCTATCACTGGGATATATCATTCTCATTCCATGTGCAATGCCACTTCCAGTTGCCATGTAGTTAACTCCCTTTAACTCAACTCTTTAAGTTATTTGTTCACAACTGCTGTAGCCTAGTATTGAACCCACAGGAACTAACAACTACTTATATCCACTGGGCCATGTTACCTTGAAAAAAGAAGAAGGCCGGTGTGTACAACGGACAAAACATCATAAACATGGCAATGTGGACAACAGACCAAACAATGTAAATAATGTTGCATTCACATACATGCAAATACCTTTGGGAAAGGTATTAATTCTTCTCTTCCATCCATTCATGGGTTAAATAACAGGACAGATTGGGTTTTATAGACTTGGCTGGCAACTAGTCTATGGCAGAAAGTAATGGCAACCTACTGTGGGTAAATCTTCTGCCCAGTCAGTCATATTTTGAAAGAGACATGATCACCTAAGTGTGTATCAAGTATGGCATTTAACTGACTGATTAATAATGTCCTTAATATACATTATTTATAAAAGCAATTAAAAGGCTATCTAATTAAATGATATCATCATTTTATTGAATTTTTATTTTACTATTTGGAGCAGAGTTTGGGAAAAAAAAGCCCCCTGTTTCAAAAAATAACAGATGATTTACATTTCTCAATGAGTTTTGCATTTAACTAATAAATGAAATTTTCGCTACAAAATTAAATTTCATGAAATTTCATGAATTTATGGGGAAGTGGAGTAACAGATGTAAAAAAAAAGTATATATTTTTACCAAAATTTTCTAAAAGTAATAATTCAAAAAATAATGTAATTCACTTGCGAATAATTGCTGAAATTTTTATTAAACTCCTACAATTATTTCATGTTTGCAAGAATTTCCAAGTTAATGTGATTTTTTTTTTCCAGAAAAACTGAGTTACCTTACATTATCCATTGTAAACTCTGGAAACGATTTAGTAACCATCTGACAAAAATCAAAACAAGATTTTTTACCCAAAATTGTAGCCATGTTAGAATGGATTAAAACATATTAAAAAATCATTAAAAATACTTTGATCTTTCCTCATTGGAACATTGTGATGGAAGAACTTCATGTTTATTATGTTTGGGGCCTTTTTTCTTCATACTATGCTGTTTTCTTTCAGCGAATTAGTGCAGATATCTACTAGTCACTAAGTAGTCTAACAGCTATTGTCAAGTTGAAAAATTCACTTGTTGATATTTTAAACTTAGTAAATAATTGTTATTTCAAATCATTAATTATACTTAAAATCTGCTATTATTCTTTTTTGTTTTGAACTGACTGCTGTTAATTTAGTTGCTTTTCTTTTTCTTTTTGAATGGTGGATTTTGGGAGCCATTAGTGAAGTTGGAATGTTGAAAGTATCATATATTACATCCATTGCAGTTTCCTCAGGAAATCCGTTACCAGCCTCGTCAGTTAAATGTTTCCTTCGTTGATTTATGCATCTTTTATGTATGAATTGTGGACCCTTCACAACATAAATCATATTCCCAATTCTTTTTATTATCATAACCCTCTCACAAAATGATTTGTCATCTTTAAACATTATGAAAAAAACTTTTTCTCCAGGGTTATACCATCTTGCAGGTACGATGTTTGTTCTTTCCAACTTCATCTGTTTTAGCAGTAGTTTGTCATAAACAGACTTTATCCAATGTGCGAACATCCCTTCAGCTGAAGAATGTGAAGTTGGTGTCTTGTCATTTGATGCAATCCTGTAAACTTGCAGGAATAGTTTAAGGGCTTTTTCAGTTGGTGTAGCACTACTTTCTTTCAAAGTTCTCCTCAAGGTATCACCGAATCTCTCAGCTAGTCTGTTTGACCTAGGATGATATGGAGCTGTGGTGATGTGTTTGATCTGAGACATTTCACAGAATTATCTAAATTCCGCAGACATAAACTGAATTCCATTATCAGATACTAAGGTATCTACCACTCTAAATCTAGCAAATCATTTGTGAAGAAATTTTATAATAATTTCTGTAGCTGGGATTTTACCTCTGTGTACTTCAGACTACTTTGAAAAACTGTCAACTACAATGATGTAGCAATCTAGAGATCCCATGAAATCAAAATGAATTCTCGACAAATTTACGTTCGATTTTGGACAGGGACTGAATTTAATAGGAGGTACCTTGGTTGCTATGGAACAGCTTTTACATGATTTGACAGTGTTTTCTATATCTTTGTCCATACTTTTCCAATAGACATAGCTATGCATCAGACTTTTCACATTAGTACTCCCTGGATGGCCAGTGTGAATATCTTTCAAAATGCATTCCTGGAGTGTTAACAAAATCACAATGCAATTTTTGTATAGCAACACCCAATCGCAAATAGGAAATACATCCATAGTTCACTGGTCCTTTTCATCAATTTTCGCTTTTATTTCCTTAAAATATTCATCATGGTGAGCAATTTTTTTTATTTGTTCCAGCATCACTGGAAGATCCCTTGGGAGGGAGGCAAGCACTGTATCTTCCAGTCGTCCTTTGTACTTGGGAATTAATCTTGACAATCTATCTTCATGGCACAACCTTTGTGTTGACATATACACCATTTTAAAATTATAATTCAACAGTATTGTACCCCATCTCAGAAGTCTGTTGGCTGTGTGCATAGACAGACCTTTCTTTGATCCAAAAATGATAAGTACTGAGTTGTGGTCTGTCTATAGAGTGAATTTCCTTTTACTCCCAGTTATCTTCGCAAATCCTTGTGCAAATATTTGTCGCAAATTTTCATCGCCAATTTGTTGTGAAGTTGTGGCAAAACTTCACTGCAAGATTGTAGTGACTGGTTTGGGCTGGAAGTAAGACACAGAAAACACAAGGTAGGTTCAAAAGTATGTATTAGTTTAACAAGAACATATATACAAAGGAAGTGTTAATAATCAGTAAATAGGAATAAGGAAGTCTGAATGATATAATTGTGCTGACTCATAGCTGGCTTCAACTGCACACCCAAATGCATACTTAACCACATCCCCGGAAGTCACACATTTAATTAGAGTGGGAGGAAGAGTCCAATCCTTGCAGAAGGGCACCATAATATCCTAAGAATTTTATTAAAATCTGACAATTACTTGGTTTTTGCAAGAATTTCCAATTAGATGGGCTTTTTATCACAATAAGATGCAGATATGCCCTCTATGAATCTTGTGTTAGCTGTAAATCAAATTAAAAAAAAAATAATAGTGATTGACAAACTTCATTTACCAATGAATAAAGAATGGGAATTTAAATATAATCAGATAATTTGCTTATTTTTGGTATTTTTTTTAAAGTCCACTGGTATCACGTTTTGTGATTTTTTTTCTTTAAAAAAAAAAGGTACCTCCTTTAATTTTCAATACCTAAAT
Organism: Ascarosepion bandense; assembly: GCA_037127315.1. Classification (NCBI taxonomy): domain Eukaryota; kingdom Metazoa; phylum Mollusca; class Cephalopoda; order Sepiida; family Sepiidae; genus Ascarosepion; species Ascarosepion bandense. The sequence goes on along the minus strand of JBBBDQ010000328.1, from coordinate 9,241,569 downwards.
TTGAAAGTAAGTTTTTAAGAATGAAAAAACTTTCTTGAAGCATTCATTTTAGCTTTAATTTTAAGTGAAATGATTAAATTAACTATTTTCAGTAAGTAAAATACACTGATATATTTCAAATAGAAATTACATTGACTGAAATCTTAGAGTTTTCAAAAGTTATTTTTTTATACAGTTTGGAAACAAAAGTTAATTCTCAGTTTTAAAAATCTTGCAAAAATAAAATATACGTCCATGACACAGTGATTTTGGAAAATGAGGAAATTAAAACTCAAATTAATCTGATTTGAAACAAGTATTACTTACAGCATGAAATGAAGAATACAGTATTTCTTAATCATGGTGGTTTTATCTTTCTGAAGTGTAAAGTGACTGCTGACAGCTAGATGTGCTGACAAACCATGTATGGTTGACCAGAACTGACATAAATTTATGAAACATAAGTGAACGTTTCATAAGGAGAACAACCCCTAAAACAGATGGCCTTTTAATGATATGTCATTTATGAGAACCCATAGTAAAAAAAAAGTGGTTTATTCTACATAAACATTTTAAAATTATTTGAAAAATCTTAGTGTGAAATTTGTATTAAGCTTTCCAATTTTCAATTAAATATAGTCTTTACTTAATAATTGAATATTGACAGATATTAGAAGAAATGTAAAAGATGTTTGGAACTTTATAAATCATCATTGTTAACAAAGGAAAAATGAAAACAATTCAAGTAAAAATTCATTATTAATCGAAAAAGTAATTTTTCTTCAGAATATAATATCCTGAATACACTACTCCAAAAAATTTGGAGAAACGCTTCAAAAACACATCAGATCTAAGCAGGGAACAAATGATCTTGAATATCTTTCCTGATAAGTAGGTGATGTATTAGTAACAAAATGATGCCACATAATTTGATAGAAATGAAAATGATCACTCTAAAGAGGGGGAAAAATCAATGACAGCCCAAAAATAAAAGTGAAATAATGATGCAGCAGACTGGTCTATTTTGCCAAAATGTCATTTAGAAACTCAAAATGATTCTCAGTAGTTTGTGTAGCCCCCATGTGCTTGTACGCATGCCTGACAACATTGGGGAATGCTCCTAATGAGATGACGGATGGTGTCCTGGGGGATCTCCTCCCAGATCTGAACCAGGGCATCACTGAGCTCCTGGACAGTCTGAGGAGCAACCTGGCGGTACCGAATGGACCTAAAGATAATGTCCCAGAGGTGTTCTATTGGGTTTAGGTGAGGTGAACATGGGGCCAGTCAATGGTATTAATTCCTTCCAGGAACTGCCTGCATACTCTAGCTACATGCGGTCGGGCATTGTCATGGACCAGGAGGAACCCAGGTCCCACTGTACCAGCGTAGGTTCTGATAATTTGTCCAAAGATTTCATCTCGATACCTAATAGCAGTCAGTGTGCCATTATCTAACCTGTAGAGGTCTGTGTGTCCATCCGGGGATATGCCTCCCAAGACCATCACTGACCCACCACCAAACCAGTCATGCTGAATTATGTTGCAGGCAGCATGATGTTTTCCATGGCATCTCCAGACACTTTCACATCTGACGCATGAGCTCAAATTGAACCTCATCGGTGAAGAGCACAGGGTGCCAGTGGCATAGTTACCAATTCTGGTGATCTATGGCAAATGCCAATCGAGCTCTACAGTGCTGGGCAGTGAGGACCCGGGCCCCTACAGGATGTCTGTCCCTCAGGCCACCCTCATGGAGCCTGTTTCTGATTGTTTGGTCAGAAACATTGACACCAGTAGCCTGCTGGAATTCATTTTGTAGAGCTCTGGCAGGGCTCAGCCTGTTCCTCCTTGCACAAAGGTGCAGATACTAATCCTGCAGTGCATTTAAGGATCTTCTATGGCCCTGTCCAGCTCTCCTGGAATAACTACCTGTTTCCTGGAATCTCCTCCATGCTCTTCAGACTGTGCTAGGAGACACAGCAAAACCTTCTTGCAATGGCACATATTGATGTGCCATCCTGAAGGAGTTGCACTACTTGTGCAACCTCTGTAGTATCCAGGTACCGAACCATGCTATCAACAGAGATGTTGATCCAAGACAAATGAAAAACTACAGCAGTAGAAAGTCATTCAGTAAAAAATCAGCCAAAAGAGATGAGAAGGGAAAATAAGTATCAGTGGCCTCAACCATTGCTGTTTTGGGGGATGCCTCATTGTTGCCCCTCTGAAGCACCTGTTGTTGATTTCATTAACAACAAAGCAGCTGAAACTGATTAACAACCCCCTCTGCTACTTAAATGACCAGATCAATATCCCAAAAGTTTGAGTGATAGGTTGCTATACTCTGATTAAAAAGTGTTCCTTTAATATTTTTGAGCTGTGTATATATTATTTATAAAAGCAATTAAAAGCTTCTCTAAAAAATTAGATTAAGCATGCAAATAGTAGAAGGAAAGTTTATCCCTTGTAATGCTAAGAAAAGTCAGTTGAGATTAATGTCTCTGAAAGAAGGAAAGAATGCAATGTAGATGCTGATGTTGAGTTGACGACAGTTTCGATTGGAAGATGTGAGAGATTTGTGCATATGTTTAAAAAATACATGGCAGCAAATTGGGTTCTGCAATTAGTTTGGGTGCGTGAGAGTGAATTAGGTAAGATTAAGGAACGCAACCCCATGTTAGTATGGCACTATCACGGGCAGCTGAAACTGCTAATTGCCTTGCTTGTAACTCGAACTAGAACTGCCAGTCTGTAATACGTATGTCCCCACTTTTTATAAGCCCTGGGAAAACGTGAAAACACATATGAACATCTCATGATTCTTGCATGTTTCGTGAATGAAGAAGACACGCGAGACAGGTGTAAAGTATGAATATGTATGTACATGTGTAGAAATACACGTGATCCCCATAGCCGAAATAGCACATGAGGGGTAACTACAAACCAATGTCGAAGAGAATACATTCCAATTTTATTAACACGGACATTTAGACGATCTCTTTTACATTTGTTTTTTCCCAAAAATTTCCCCAATTTTTCTATTTTTAGAGCAAAGAAATTTTTAAATTTATTGTTTACAATTTTTAGTCCGTAATGGTTAATCAATGAATGACAAGAAAACATGCAAATGTTTTAAAAATCTAAAAATCTTTATTTACATAGAAAAATTAATTGTTCTTTTATTTCAGATTAGCATCTCAGTAGTATCTGTCAAATAAAATAAAAATTTAACTTCAAAGAAGACATTTAAAATGCATTTTTCAGTGTGTTTTTTTCTACAAAGTCCATCTTGGTGCAAAATCTCTTTTTCTCACTAGTAAAAGAAATTGATATTAATGATTTGACAAAAATTTCTTCATTGATAAATTTAATTTTTTTTAAAGCTTCAAAGCATTATGTGGGTTTTTATACCCTTTGAATTTTTGGGACCAATTGTTTGTCAGCTGTAGAAAATAAGGGTAAAATAACACTGACATGACATGGTGAGAGAAAACAAAACAACACCAAACTTGAGTAGAAAAAAGAAAGGCTTTGTCACGGAAAGCAGAAGAAAGTGTAGCAGCCACAGATCTATTTCCTTTAGCGAATCAATGCCCCCGACGAGAGATTCGGTCACTCACTGACCAATCAACGGGCGGAGCGCATTGATTCCTCTCTAGAACTATTTTTCCTAGTCCTGTTTGTAGAACGGAGGAAAGCAGACAGCCATGAGCCAGCGGCAGTAACGGACGCCTCTCTCACATCGCTGCCACTGATTCCCCATGGAATGCTTTATCGGAAGACGCTGCTGCTAGCTTCACCATGGACACTTACATACTATCTGCTGCTAGCTTCACCATGGACACTTACATACTATCTGCTGCTAGCTTCACCATGGACACTTACATACTATCTGCTGCTAGCTTCACCATGGACACTTACATACTACCAATCTTGTACGTTTACTATGTAATAAACCATTCTTTGTTGTTATTCTAAAAGCAAGTTTTGTCATTCATTTGTGTGCCTAAAAAATATAGTGTTGGGGAAATTAAGCATTCCCCATAACATCTATAAAATGGTGACCCCGAATGGCACTTAGGATGGCGAAACAAATTTTTAAAAAAATAACAACACGAAACTCAGCCTCCACTTTCGGACAACAGTACAAGCAAAGTTAAAAGGAGAGAGAGAAAAAGCTCCCTTTACTCAAATAACATTTTTTTGAACATGTGCCTTCACAAAAAAAACCCCCAAAAACTTTCCGACGAGGAAGTATCTTCTTTTCAGCCTGTACACAAGAAAAACACCAACTCAAGCAAGCATAACGAACATTACATTTTGTTCAAAGAAAGTTCAAAAGAAAAAAAAAAAAAAAAGAAGAAACTTACTACTCTGCTTTTTTCAACTGACCACGTGGTACAAAAAAAAAAAAAAATATATATTTTGATTGCAATAACAAAAGAAAAAAAAAGTGAGAAATACACCTTTACATTTTATTTTTTCGAAAGTTAAATCTAATAGAGCGCCTCCTTCCTTAACATTTAACTTTCCCGCCTAAATGGTGATTGGGCAACGCCATCTTTAATTCCAACTTTTGTTTTTAAGACAGGCCTTGAAACTGACAGTTATCTCCCTTACTAAGGAACCTTAAAGCAGCACCTTTCTCTCGTTTAACACGAATATCACTATTTTCTTGTGTCTTTTGAAATGTTTTCCCTCTCGTTTCTTTCTCATTGAGACGTGCTTCTTTGATATTTTTTTGGTGGTCTGTCGTCACGCTATATATTAAAAAGAAAATGGCGATTACTTTACCTGCTTTCGCTGGCGACATTCGAGTTTGGTTTGCCCAACTCGAGTCATTGCCTATTTTATTTAGTGCATTTCCCGCGTCATTGACACCAGTTGTCAAAGATTTGATAACTAACACCCCCCTTAATGCTACTTATGACAGTATTAAGTGGGAAGTTCTGCGCCGGACGTCGCTATCAGCGGAAAAGTGGTTCCAAACTTTAATCAATGACGAGCTGTTGGGAGACCGCATGCCAAGCAAATTGCTCTGCAGAATGAGAGAGCTGGCAGAAGATGTCCCTGCTGATAGTGCCTTTATAAAGCAACTTTTCTTCTTAAGATTGCCCCCTCAAGTAAAGGCAATTCTGGCACCCATGGTAGAGAAAATCTCTGTAGACGTAATAGCGTTCTCTGTAGACGTAATAGCGTTCTCTGCAGATAAAGTGATGGAATTCACCAAGGGGCCTATTACCGCGTCCATTCTTCAGCCAAAGGCTGAAGTCTCTACCCTCTCTGCTGCTGGGAACACAAGCGAAGGTACCACACAAGTGGCGATACTCAAAGCTTTAGTGCAGCTTACCAATGAAGTAAGTAAATTAACCGTACTTAATTCACAACAGCCTAGACGTCGACATAAAAGTCGTTCGCCATCCCCACACCACCGCCGCCATTCAAGCAAGCCAGGACTATGCTATTATCACAGTTGTTTTGGCGCTAAGGCTCGGAGGTGCAAAATGCTCTGCTCCTTTTCAAACCAGGGAAACTTAAATCTGAAGAGCTGAGCACGGCACACTCTCCACAAGATCTATGTAACAACCGTGCCTATTTTATCACTGACTCCAGGTCCCAAGCACGTTGTTTGGTTGACACAGGAGCAGCTTGCAGTATCTGGCCACTGAAACTCCTCACTGAGAAGCCGCCATTGTCACCTATCACACTGCAAGCGGTAAATCACTCCCCTATTCCCACGTACGGTCAAATTTTTCGTTCTCTGGACTTGGAATTACGGAGAGACTTTACATTGATTTTTACTGTAGCTGATTTACCATACCCCATTCTAGGCTCAGACTTTCTGCACCACTTCAACCTTTTAGTGGATATGCGCAAGCGACGACTTATTGACGGCAATACGGAACTTTCCGTAATGGGTTTTAAGGCAAATATCTCACCTATCGGCCCGGTATTTTTCATTGCCGCTACTGACGACCCATACCAAACATTACTACGCTCTTACCCAGAGTTAACTAACTTAAATTTCGTTGTGAGCAAATCAACTCACTCTACAAAACACCACATCGAGACCACAGGTGCTCCGGTGTTCTCACGCCCTCGCCGCCTCCCTGCTGATAAACTAAAGGCGGCGAAGGCAGAATTTAACCATATGCTGCAGCTGGGAATTATACGCGCCTCGTCCAGTCCATGGGCTTCCCCTTTGCATATGGTTCCAAAGCGTTCTGGAGATTGGCGTCCGACTGGGGACTATCGACGACTAAATGCCATTACGTTACCTGATCGTTACCCAATCCCACATATACAAGACTTCGCTTCATCCCTGCATGGTTGTAAGACCTTCTCCAAACTAGACCTCGTTAAGGCTTACCATCAGATACCAGTGAACCCAGACGACATACCCAAAACTGCAGTAACTACTCCATTTGGAGCGTTTGAATTTTTAACTATGCCTTTTGGTTTGCGAAACGTGGCTAGTACCTTCCAACGCTTCATGGACGAAGTAGTGCGTGATTTGGACTTCGTCTATAATTATATAGATGACATCCTCATAGCAAGTGCCTCACCTGAGGAACATGTTACTCACCTCCGCCTACTGTTCGAACGGTTTCAAAAGTACCAGGTGAGGATTAACCCTGGTAAATGTGTTTTCGGTGCTTCGTCGCTAACTTTCTTGGGACACATTATAAGCCCCGAAGGGATATCTCCCTTACCTGAAAAAGTGAAGGCGCTACAAGACCTTCAACCACCCACTTCACTTCGCCAACTGAGACACTTTCTCGGTCTGCTTAACTATTACAGACGTTTCATCCCACACTGTGCGGATCTCCTGTCTCCTCTGTCTGACATGCTACGTAACAGGAAAAAGAAAAATGAGCAGATTTCGTTGAATGACATACAGCTAAAAGCCTTTAACGAAGTGAAGAAGAAATTAGCGACAACATCGCTACTTGCACATCCTGTACCCGACTCCCAGTTTTCATTGGTCGTTGATGCATCGGGCACAGCTGTAGGTGCAGTTTTGCAACAGCAACACCAACAACAGCTACAACCTCTCGCTTATTTTTCGAGACAGCTGAAACCGGCAGAACAACGTTACAGCACGTTTGGCCGTGAACTCCTGGCAATGTACCTCGCAGTGAAACACTTTCAGCATTCACTAGAGGGCCGACAATTTGTGATCTACACCGATCACCGTCCGCTTACTTTCGCTCTGCGCTCAAAGCCGGACAGATATTCTCCTCGTGAAACTCGCCACTTGGATTTTGTTTCGCAATTTACAAACGATATCCGACATATCTCTGGTGAACAGAATGCTGCGGCAGACGCCTTGTCTCGCCTTCCCATTAATTCACTGTTCTCACCTTCAGATATCGACTTACGACAGATGGCCTTTGACCAACCACGCCTGGACACCTTTGATCTATCGACACCTGAATTTGCAAATTGCAAGTTCGCATACTTACCAGTGCCTACTGCAAATACGCAGATCATCTGTGACACCTCAACAGATGCACCTCGACCTTTTGTTCCGATGACACATCGTAGGGTTGTTTTTGACACACTACACCAATTGGCACACCCCGGACCCAAAGCAACAGTGAAGCTGATTACAGCTAGATTTTTCTGGCCAAACATGAGGCGTGATATCACTGCCTGGACACGTTCTTGCGTATCCTGCCAAGAATCAAAGGTGCACAAACATATCCGTGCACCCCTCGGAACATTCAGCACCCCAGACGCTCGGTTCAGCCATATCCATATTGATCTGGTTGGACCATGGCCGGTCAGTCAGGGATTTACTTACCTCCTGACCTGTATGGATCGCTTTACACGGTGGCCCGAAGCTATTCCCCTAAAGGACATTTCAGCTGAATCCATAGCGCAAGCCCTTATATCAGGCTGGATAACGCGTTACGGAGTTCCTACAACAATTACCACTGACCGTGGCAGACAATTTGAATCCCACCTATTCCAGGAACTTTCCAGAATTTCAGGGATCAATCGAATTCGAACTACGAGCTATCACCCTGCTTCTAACGGGATGATAGAACGCTTTCATCGCCAATTAAAGGCCGCATTACGTGCCTATCCTGACCAACAGCGATGGAGCGAATATGTACCTGTTGTCCTTCTTGGCTGTCGTGCAGCTATCAAAGAGGACCTAGGATACTCTCCAGCAGAACTTGTCTCTGGAGTACCTCTATCATTACCAGGTCAGATGTTGAACCCTATAGATTTAACAGGAACAGATCCTGCCTTGTATATAAACAGACTGCGATCTTATTTTGGTAATCTCCCACCAATGCACCCTAGGGAACAGACCATCAAATCATCAGTCCCAAAAGATATTTCTTCATGGACTCACGTTTTTCTAAGAAAGGACGCTGTCAAAGCCCCTCTCACTCCACCTTACACTGGCCCTTACCACGTGCTTTCACGCACTGACAAACTTCTCACTCTTGACATTAGTGGCAAAAGCGAAACTGTATCTATTGACAGGGTGAAAAGAGCCTTTCTTAACACAAACACACAAGAGCCACATATTCCCCCTACTTACATACATGAACATATCTTTGCACCCGTGGAAAAAAATACGATGCCAACAGACAACTATGTCACCACCACACGCAGCGATCGACAAGTACATTGGCCCAAAAAGCTCTGTAAAACTGTTTATATATAAATTGTACCCTTCTTTGTTTTATGGCCGCTATCTTTTTCTCTGTCGGCTTTCCGCCTAAGCAGGGGGTGATGTAGCAGCCACAGATCTATTTCCTTTAGCGAATCAATGCCCCCGACGGGAGATTCGGTCACTCACTGACCAATCAACGGGCGGAGCGCATTGATTCCTCTCTAGAACTATTTTTCCTAGTCCTGTTTGTAGAATGGAGGAAAGCAGAGACCCATGAGCCCACGGCAGTAACGGACGCCTCGCTCACATCGCTGCCACTGATTCCCCATGGAATGCTTTATCGGAAGACGCTGCTGCTAGCTTCACCATGGACACTTACATACTACCTGCTGCTAGCTTCACCATGGACACTTACATCTACCTGCTGCTAGCTTCACCATGGACATTACATACTTACCTGCTGCTAGCCTTCACCATGGACACTTACATACTACCTGCTGCTAGCTTCACCATGGACACTTACATACTACCTGCTGCTAGCTTCACCATGGACACTTACATACTACCTGCTGCTAGCTTCACCATGGACACTTACATACTACCTGCTGCTAGCTTCACCATGGACACTTACATACTACCTGCTGCTAGCTTCACCATGGACACTTACATACTACCTGCTGCTAGCTTCACCATGGACACTTACATACTACCTGCTGCTAGCTTCACCATGGACACTTACATACTACCTCTGCAGCTTCACCATGGACATTATATACACCTGCTGCTAGCTTCACCATGGACACTTACATACTACCTGCTGCTAGCTTCACCATGGACACTTACATACTACCTGCTGCTAGCTTCACCATGGACACTTACATACTACCTGCTGCTAGCTTCACCATGGACACTTACATACTACCTGCTGCTAGCTTCACCATGGACACTTACATACTATCTGCTGCTAGCTTCACCATGGACACTTACATACTATCTGCTGTTAGCTTCACCATGGACACTTACATACTACCAATCTTGTACGTTTACTATGTAATAAACCATTCTTTGTTGTTATTCTAAAAGCAAGTTTCGTCATTCATTTGTGTGCCTAAATAATATAGTGTTGGGGAAATTAAGCATTCCCCATAACATCTATAAAAGAAAGGGAAAATACAAAATAGGGTTTCAAAAATGGTTGCAAAGAAACAGTGGTTTTTGGGAGGACTTAACTGGAGGCAGAAAAGTTCATTCAGTTAACAGTTCTTCTCGTTTTTTATTGACTGTTCTTGGTCCAGTACCATACTTTGATATTTTCACTAGCACATAACAATGCATGGGTTTTCACTCTGACTTACCCATGACATCTGTATCTTCAGTGACAACAAATGACACCTGAAATTGCTTTAAAATTCATTTGTATATTTAAAATATCTTTAAAACATACTGTTTAATGTCTCTAAATCAAGTTTATAATGGCAAAACATGTCAAAAGAGAGAATGCAATATATATCAACTTCATGAATGTATAACAGTGAAGGTGGAGGTTTTCGAGAGCATTGAACCACCTCATAATTGCTGCTGTTTCAAGATCTGCCCTGACACAATGTGGTAGCACCTGTTAGGAACACAGCTATGGGCAAATAGTGAACTGCAAAAATAAAAATACATTAATAAAGTACAAAAATACATTGTTATAATAAAATATAAGCAACATATTGTTAAACTAAAATATTACCAAGAATACCTACAAGCAATACATTTTATGGTAGAATTACCAGCAATACAATTAAACAAAATGACCAACAATACATTTTATATATAGCTGAAGGCATACCATTTCATTTAAAATATTTAGATTTCAGCATTCCATCAAACCACCTGAATACTTTTCAATTACTTCTTAGTTCAATCCCACATTTATTTGAAAAGAAGTTGATACATAGGATAAAAAAGAAACTAATTATATTTTACCATATTACATTAGATAATAATAACACAATTCACTTCCTACATTGTTTTGGGTGATAGTCATTATATATATATATATATATATATATATATATATACATACACCTGCTTGCGATTCAGCCCTGTAGAGAACAGAAAATTTAATAAACAGCAGCTCTTTATGGCTTTATGCTAAGTTCTCTGGTTACCGTGTAACATGTCCATTTGAAACAGTTATTGGATAGAATGCTCTCATTGTTGGCTTTGTTTATATATCATAAAATACATTATATGTTATTTGACATATTTATATAGACATTTTACCTTGTTTTTGTGTCAGAAAACCAGCCACAAATTTTGTTGAAGTACATTTGGATTGTAGCTAGGTTTGTACATTTAACAACTGTAAACTGTAAATGGAGCTGTTATGCTTACCATAGCTTCCTATTTTCTTGATTTCAACAATATTTTCTTCTTTATGATTTCTTTTCTTGTGATACTTGCATGTTTGCTCAAAATTGTAAAATAGCTGTTTTTTTCTGCTTCTCTTTCCTTTGATGTGTCTTCTGAGTGTTAAATTCTCTAACCCTTCACTCATGACCCTACCACAAATTATCAGCTTAATATTCTGTCTCTGTCTCTCTCTCTATATATATATATAGATTATATATATATATATATATATATATATTATATCGATAGATAAATAAATACACACACACAGAGGATATACTAAAAATATTTTTGCAATTTTTGAGGCAGATTCCTCATAAAAAACGTAATCAAAAGTCCATATAAACAAGGCGCACCAAAAAGAATTGGTTTATGCAGGAGATGTAATGTAGAAACACTTCATCAACACATCATGGGAACATGAAGAACCATTCAACACTGTCTTGGAGTATTTGGAAAGAGTCCACCAATCAATGATCCAATGGGTGCATGCATGTGTAGAAGCAATTGGAGAACATCTGTTATGAGTTGTTGTGTTGTATAGTTCTCATGTCAGGAACCTGCTGACACATTTTGTTACAGTATTTTTTATATACCCTGAATAAGGGTGGATAGAGAAGACCTAGAACCCTTTGTGCACACAATCTTGTCAATTTTTTATCTATTTGGGTCAACCTCATGTTTGGAAAATAGTTTTTGTCTCCTGTCAAGTGATTTGATACTTCCATGTTGCCCCCTGCATTTCTGGTCAATGTTATAATTCTAGTGAGATCTGGAACATTTCTGGGGTCCTCTATCAACTTTCTGTTGACAAAGGTACATTTGAAAGGTGGCTTCAATGGGCCCACCTTCATGAGGATGGTCCCTCTTGAAAGTGTATTTGTCTATAATAGATATTTTCTTCCCTTTGGGAAATTATTTTTTCTTTTATTAGGATGGGTTAAGGGAAATGGGGATGACAGAGCCCTAGAAGGCAAAGAGAGGAGCCTCCTTACTTTGCCTTTTGTTTCTAGTACTTCAGCTCTTGCCGACAAAGCAGAGGTAATTTGATCCTGTTTTTGTCTATGGCCTTCTCTGTCCTGCTTCGTCCAGCCTGCATTTCTTTTTTTGATACTTTTCCTTTCTCTTCCCTAATTTTAAACATAAAGGACCAAGGTGGTGGCATTTTAATTACTGTCATGGTGGCATCACCCATTCAACAGATTTAACTCTTCCTGCAAGTACATATACATCCCCTCACAAGAGGTGGGGGTAAGTCAGCAGATCAATATAAGGCAGAGTGATAGGAAGAAATAGACAAGACTGCTACTGTACGACCATTGTGAGTCCCAGTTCCAGTATTACTTTCTAACCTGGATTTATCATCCTACTAAGAAAGTTCCACATATTGTATTTTGCTGTGTTTAATATATATATATTGTTATTTCCTATTTTGGTTGTTGTTTATTATTTCTTGCTGAACTCTTAACTGGGTCCACAACAAGTGGCAAAAAAGATTCAAACAGATTCACAGGGAGAGATAAAAAAGGAAAAGCAGCATTCCCACGACAAGTGGTGATGAAGAATCAAACAAATTCACACAGAGAGTTAAAAAAAAAGAAAGACAGCATCCCCACGACCAGGGACCACGAAGACTAAAAATATCAACATGGAATATAAAAAAGAAAAACATTGTCCCATTGTGACGACAAAATATTCCAAAAATTTACGCAGAGATAAAAGGAATTTTTTCAACCCCAGTTGTAATGACAAAAATTTACAAGGATATCCAAAGAATTCATGTTTTTGGACTGCAGTTGTCTTATGAAGTGGCTACATGGTTAAAGGAAATATCGCCCTGTACAACTACTTGAAAAAAATGTTTTTCTTTTCCCCTCCTCACAGAAAAAAGTGAAAAAATAGATTTTAAAGCAGCAATTGTTGAACTCTTAGAAAAGTATAGAGAACCTTTTTGGTACCAATTGAATGCAAAAATGTGACTTATGGGATATACATATTGATATGTTTTGCCAGAAAATATAAAGTGAACCAAAAGAAACAGAAAAATTAAAAGAAAAATTCCCCGACATATTTTCACCAGGACTTGGCAGATGTAAAAAGGTAGCAGCAAAAATAGAATTGAAAGATGGTACACAACCCATATTTAAAAAGAAATGTTCCCTTCGCATCAATAGCAAAAACTGATAAGGAACTGGACAGGCTTGTAGAAACAGGGATATTAAAAAAAGTAGAATTTAGAAAATGGGCTGAGTCAACCGTATCAATCAGGTGAAATTCATGTTTGTGCGGATTTTTCAACAGGTCTTAACAATGCAATAAAGGATTATCATTACCCATTTCCTAGCCTAGAGGAAGTGTTCACAAGATTAAATGGCAGTAGATACTTTTCAAAAATCGATCTAAGCAAGGTCTATGTACAGGTGCCAGTGGATGAGGAGACCTCAAAGCTGCTATGCATTAACACACATAAGGGATTGTATAGATTTCAAAGGCTTGCTGTCAGAATTAAAATAGCACTAGTGATTTTCCAACAAACGATGGATACAATGTTATTTGGATTAGAATTGGCAATAGCATATCTAGACAACATACTAATAAACAGTGACAGCGTCGAACAACATGCGAAACACATTCTGAAAGTGTTTATGCAAATCCAAAGCTATGGATTCAAAGTTAAAGAACAAAAGTGCAACTTTATCTTAAAAGAAATTAAATACCTAGGGCATATTATAAACAAGGATGGAAGAAAGCTGTATCCTGCAAGAGCAGCAGCAATAAAGGATATTCCAATGTCGAAAAATATCACGGAACTACAAAGTTTCCTTGGATTGGTGAATTATTACCATCACCAATCTGCATGAATAACGTGCTCCATTAAATGAATTACTAAAAAAAGAGAAAAAATGGATTTGGACAGCACAATGCCAAGAAGCATTTGAAGAAATTATTAGTAAATTAATGTCAGACTTGTTTTTGACACAATTCAAATTCCAACAGAGATTGAAAGAGAAACAAATAGAAATGCAACAAAAATGAAACCAGACACATGGAATTACAAGAACTAATACTGAAAGTGATAAACAACAAAGGACAGAAGAGTGGAAAAGAGTCTACATTTTCTCAAAATGCAATATGGAACTCAACTGAAAATTTCACATACTCTCCTGATGAGGATAAAACTTTCAAATACTACTTTAGAAGATACAAGGATTTTTTAAAAATCGACTGCAAGACATGGTCAGACATAAAGAAATTGAGGTTATTATTAAGAAAACTGGGGACACACGAACATACAAAGTTCATTGACTATATATTGCCCCAAAAGACGAATGAATTAACTTTCAAGGAAGCAGTGAATCGGCCTGAAGATGTCACTTTTCCAAAAAAGGTCGAAATGCTTCAACCTAACAAAAAAGATGACAAAGATTACACCATGTTTGCAGCAGTTGTAAATAAACACTGCAATGATTTTAAACTATCAGAGCTCTCGTCAGACGATTTCAAATGTTTAATCTTTGTACAGGGACTAGTCTCAACAAAAGACTCTGAAATGAGAAAAAGAATTCTGACAAAACTGCAAAACAAGCCGGAACTAACATTGCAGAAGCCAGCAGAAGATTGTCAGAGGTGTTTACGTGTCAAGAAAGACTCAAGGCACATAGAAGAATTGGGCATTGCACATATATGCAAAGTTAACAGAAAGACTTATTTTTTACCCTCCCCAAAGAAAAATCAAAACAGAAATACACAATTTTTACTCTTCCTAAAGAGAAATCAAAACAATTATGAATTCAAAAAGAAACCTCTTCCTAGTCCATGTTATAGATGTAAAGCTCTTCATTGGTATAAAGACTGCATGTATTGGTATAAAACCTGTTCAGCATGTAACAGAATGGGATTCAAAAGTTCTCATTGCAGAACTAGAACTGGGAGCAGAAGCAGCATAAGAACTGCTAGAATGGAACGTGAGGATGGAGTAAACAAGAAAATTCATAGAAGAATCAAATTATAGCTAGATTCAGGCTCTGATTTAACTATTATCAGTTTACAAACATAGAGAAAACTAAATAAGCCCACCATGCTACATACAGGCAAAATAGCAAGATCAGTAACAGGTAAAAGAATAAAATTCAAAAGAGAGGTAATCACGAATGTATCGTTCAACAGAAAAATGAAAGACACTTAAAATGTTTTGTTTAAAAAATATAGAGAACCTTTTCAGTACTAATTGGATGCAAAAATTTGACTGATGGGACTTACCTATTAATACTTTTTGCCAGAAAGTGAACCAACAGAATCAGAAAAATTAAAAGAAAAATTCCCCAATGTATTTTCACCAGGACTTGGTAGATGTAAAAATGTAGCAGTAAAAATAGGTAAACCACAAAAAATCTCAACTGTATCACCCATGGTCAAATGAACAAGTTCAGACATTTGTTGACACCTTAAAGAGGGCATTGGAAAAGGCATACGTGACACCCACAGAGAAAGCACTGCAAAAGTTTCTACAGGTTGATAGGATTACCCCAAATAGTAACACACCATCAGGACTGTCACCGGTGGAGGTGATGTTTGCAAGAAAAATAAACTCTGTATTCGACAAATTACTGCCCAAGCAAAACAAAAAACAGTCAACGTACCAAAGAGGACGTTCAGACCAGGAGAAAGAGTATATTATAAAATGTTTAAAACCCCAAACAGTGCCTGAAAAAAGAAAATCTGGAAAGTAAAGGAAGTTCACCGAACCATTGATGATAAATCATAAAAGAAAACAATATTAAAAGCTTCCTACATAGTGAAAAAAAATTGGGAGTGGAGTGTCATGGTGGCATCACCCATTCAACGTAGTGAACTCTTTTTACAAATACATATACTAATTATTTTGGTTGTTGTATTATTTCTTGCTGGACTCTTAACCGGGTCCACAACAATATGTACAAGTCCAGCTGCAGCAGCAACTCCTTTTCATGCAGATGCACTAGCTGCTACTGCTGCTGTTGATCTGACAGCTCTTGTTTACACTGCAGATGTTGCTGCTTCTCTAGCTGTTCTGGAGTTGTAATATAGTTTCTTCTGCTGCTGTTGGGTTTGCTCTTGTTGCTGCAGTATTTTTCTGCTGATTCTTGGTCTATGGGATATCTTGCTGGGGAGAAGGAGTAGCCTTTTGTCTCCTCCTTATTATTTCCTTCCACCCTAGTGGCTAGTGGGCATCTGATCAGACTTGTCTTGCACCACTGCTTCTTTCAATGTTGATAGCGGGGGTGTTGGCAAGTAGTTCTTGCCAGGGAACACGTTTTACAGGTGCTCCATGGTATGACAAGACCATAGTGGGATTTACAACCCTTCACAACGATGAGGGCTGTTCAGCTGTAGCAGGTCAAGATATCAAGAATCTCCCAAAAATATTTGTAGAACAATATCGCATGCATGTCTTCTTACATGCTTCTCCAAATATAACATCTTGGAAAATGCACATCCACAAATTTCACAAGAATTTGGTTTCTCTGAGATATATGTTTGAATATGGTGCACCAAATGTGACTTCCTTGAAAATTCAAATCCACAAATTTCATAAGAATGTGGCTTCTCTCCAGTATGTGTTCACATATGGTGCACCAACTTTGACTTATTGTAAAATACAGATCCACAAACTTCACAAGAATATCATTTCTGTCCAGTATGTATTCGCATATGGCGCACCAAAGATGACTTATCTGCAAATGCAGATCCACAAACTTCACAAGAATATGGTTTCTCCCCAGTATGTCTTCGTATATGAGATGACAAAGATGACTTCAATGAAAATGCAGATCCACAAACGTTACAAGAATATGGTCTGTCGCCAGTATGTGTTCGCATATGAGAATACAAAGATGACTTTTTTGAAAATTCAGATCCACAAATTTCACAACTATGTGGTTTCTCTCCAGTATGTTTTCGCATATGGAATCGCCAATATGACTTATCTGAAAATGCAGATCCACAAATTTCACAAGAATATGGTTTCTCTCCAGTGTGTGTTCGCATATGAGATGACAAAGATGACTTCACTGAAAATGCAGATCCACAAACTTCACAAGAATATGGTCTCTCTCCGGTATGTCTTCGCATATGAGATGACAAATTTGACTTCACTGAGAATGCAGATCCACAAACTTCACAAGAATATGGTCTCTCTCCGGTATGTCTTCGCATATGAGATGACAAAGATGACTTCACTGAGAATGCAGATCCACAAACTTCACAAGAATATGGTCTCTCTCCAGTATGTATTCGCATGTGAGATGACAAAGATGACTTCAATGAAAATGCAGATTCACAAACTTTACAAAAATATGGTTTCTCTCCAGTATGTGTTCGGATATGATGAGTCAAAGATGGCTTATTTGAAAATGCAGATCCACAAATTTCACAAGAATATGGTTTTGCTCCAGTGTGTGCTCGCATGTGATTCTGCAAATGTTCCTTCTTAAAAAATGCAGATCCACAAATTTCACAAGAATGTGGTTTCTCTCCGGTATGTTTTCGCATATGGAAGCGCCAATTTGACTTATCTGAAAATGCAGATCCACAAATTTCACAAGAATATGGTTTCTCTCCAGTGTGTGTTCGCATATGAGATGACAAATATGACTTCACTGAAAATGCAGATCCACAAACTTCACAAGAATATGGTTTCTCTCCAGTATGTGTTCGCATATGAGAGGACAAAGTTGACTTAGTTGAAAATGCCGATCCGCAAATTTCACAGGAATATGGTTTCTCTCCACTATGTGTTCGCACATGATTCTCCAAAGATGACTTAGATGAGAATGCTGATTCACAAATTTTACATGAATGTGGTTTCTCTCCGATATGTGTTTGTATATGGTGCACAAAAGAAGACTTATCTGAAAATGCAGATTCACAAACTTTACAAGTATATGGTTTCTCTCCAGTATGTGTTTGCATATGATTGTTCAAAGATGACTTAGATGAGAATCCAGATCCACAAATTACACAAGAATATGGTTTTTCTCCAGAATGTCTTTGCATATGAGATGACAAAGATGACATTTCTGAAAATGCAGAGTCACAAATTTCACAAGAATATGGTTTTTCTCCAGTATGTGTTCGCATATGAGAAGACAAAGATGACTTATTTGAATATGCAGATCCACAAATTTCACAGGAATATGGTTTCTCTCCAGTATGTGTTCGCATATGATTGTTCAAAGATGACTTAGATGAGAAAGCAGATCCACAAATTTCACAAGAATATGGTTTCTCTCCCGTATGTGTTCGAATATGTTTTTTCAAATATGACTTAGATGAGAATGCATATCCACAAATTTCACAAGAATATGGTCTCTCTCCAGTATGTCTTCGCATATGAGATGCCAAAGTTGACTTCACTGAAAATGCAGATCCACAAACTTTACAAGAATATGGTTTCTCTCCAGTATGTGTTCGCATATGGCGAGACAAAGATGGCTTACTTGAAAATGCAGATTCACAAATTTCACAAGAATATGGTTTTGCTCCAGTGTGTGTTTGCACATGATTCTCCAAAGGTGTCTTCTGAAAAAATGCGGATCCACAAATTTTATAAGAATATGGTCTTTCTCCAGTATGTGTTTGCATATTAGAAGACAAACAAGACTTTTTTGAAAATGCAGATCCACACATTTCACAAGAATTTGGTTTCTCTCCAGTGTGTTCACACATGAATCGTTAAATATGATTTTTGTGAAAATGTAGAGCCACAAATGTTAGAAGAATGTGGTTTCTTTTGAGTGTGTGTTCGAATATGTTTTTTTAAATGTGTTTTCCATGAAAATGCTGATCCACGAACCTCACAACAATACGGTTTCACTCCTGTGTGATTGTATATGTGATAGCAAAGACAATTTCCCAGAAAATGCGGATCCACAAATTTTACAAGAATATGGTTTTTCTCCAGTGTGTGTATTTGCATGCTTTTTCAAATTTGACTTCTTTGAAGATGTGAATTCACAAATTTCACAAGAATGTGGTTTCTCTTTTGAAAGTGTTCATATATGGCACACAAAAGATGATTTATCTGAAAATTCAGATGCACAGACTTTACAAGAATATAGTTTCTTTGCAGTGTTTATTTCAATATTGCATTTAAAATGTGACATATGAGATCAGATGAATTCATAATCTTCACATATGGATTCTCTTTTTTTGTGTGTGTAAAAAGTGCTTCAAAGGTGACTCCTGTGAAAATAACACACAGAAACTTCACAAGAACATGGTTTCTCTTGAGTGTATGTTTGCATATGGCACTGCAAATGAGACAAATATGTAAAGACCAGACAGCAAACTTCACAAGAATGTGGTTTCTCTCCTGTATGTTTCTATGTGAGACTTTGTATCTGAATTCTTTCAAATGCACATCCTTTAATTTCACAAGAATATGTGCTTTTCAATATGGCATACTAAATGTAAATCATTCGATATGTTTGCAAACATCACACAAACATGACTTCTTTCTTCTCATACATAACACGAAGTGTCTACAAAAAAGAAAAATGGCACAGTTTGAAGTAGATGTTTTCTTGGAATGTAATTCAATGATTTTGTAAATATAAATACACAACTTTTACATGATAGCAGCATATATTTCCCTGTTGTTAATCAAAAGTCAAAAATCTTGTTTTCTTTCATTTAAATTTCCAAATAATAACAGGTTCTATAAAAATGGTTTTCTGTTCAGTCAAAACACCTGTGAAGAAAAATAAAATGTATTTTAAAACAGACAATGAATAATAAATGAAATCAATTTATATTTTAACAGATAAATTTATCAACATGAGGACTAGTTTAGTCCAACACAGAGACACAATAATGCAGCAATCAGGAAAGATCAATAGAAAAATCAATAAGTTTATTTTAATTTCCTTTTAAGGAAATATGCAAGTACAGTGATAAATTTTTGAAAAATTTTAAAATGTTTAAAATAATTTTTCAAAGACTCTTCTTTCCGCTTGTAAACAAACTCAATTTTCACAAAAGACAAGCAGACAACAGCAGAGCAATTATTATTTAAAGTAAATAAAAAAGAAAAAACAGCAATGAATCTTAAAATGAGAATAAAAGCATTAAATTTAATGCATAATGACAAAGGGAATATTTGTTTATGAATGAAGAATCAAGTTCAAATAACAAGTAATGAAGTATTTTTGTTTTTGTACAACTTGTATAAAACATTGTGATTGTAATCTGGCAATTATTAGCTTGTTGATATGAATTGAAATTACAAATAAATACTGTTACAACCAAGTTGCTAGAATATAAAATTTAAAAATTAAAAGAGAATGTTTAGTCTGTTGCTAAAAGTTATGGCCAAGATATTCTACTCTGAGAGTGGATGGTTAATTTTGCAAAGTCAGATACACAGATATATAGAGACAAACAACAAACACCATTACAAAAATAATATAAGAAAGCATTGTGTGGAGAATTGTATGCAATGCATGCAAAAAGAGAATTGAAAAAGCATACATCTGGTCAATTATCTGAAATAAAAAAAAATTTTTGCTTTACTCTCTCTTTTTTTAATATTTTCTATTTTCTCTTTTGCCTTCTTTTTCTTTAGTTCAGTTTTTATTTTACAAGAATTTTTAAGTCAATGTGCTTGTTATCATAACAATAAGCACATATTCCCTACAGAAATCTTGTTAGCTGAAAATCCTAAAAGTTAAAAAAAATAGTGATTCATTGAAAACTTCATTTATCAATGAATAAAGACTGAAAATATAACTATAAGCAGATAATTTGCTGATTTTTTAATATTTTTTATGTCCACTGGTATCATTTTATTAAAAAAAAAAGTACCTACATTAATTTTGGATACTTCAATTTGAAAGCGAATTTTTCAAAATGAAAAAGCTTTCTTGAAGCATTTGTTTTAGCTTCCATTGTAAGTGAAATGACTAAATTAACTATTTTCAGTAAGCAAAATACACTGATGTATTTCAAATAGAAATTACATTGATTGGAATCTCAAGTTTCTTAGAGTTTTCAAAAGTTATTTTTTTAATCCATTTTTAACAAATTGACCAATTTGGAAACAAAAGTTAATTCTCAGTTTTAAAAATCTTGGAAAAATAAAATGTACATCTGTGACACATTGTTTCTGGAAAATTAGCAAATGTAAACTTAAATTAATCTGATTTGAAACAAGTATTACTTACAGTATGACACTTAGAATGCAATATTTCTTAATCATGGTGGTTTTATCTTTCTAAAGTGTGAACTGACTGATGACAGCTATATGTGCTGAATAGCTATGTATGGTTGACTAGAATTGACATGAATTTATGAAACGTAAGTGACTGTTCAATAAGGGGAACTACTCTTAAAACACATGATCTTTTAGTGATATGTCATTTATGAGAACCCATTCTAAAAAAATTAACTATTCTATGTAAAAATATTAAAAAATATTTTAAACATCTTAGTATGAAATGGTTTGTATTAAGCTTTTCAATTTTCAATTAAATGTAGTCTTTACTTAATATCTGAATGCAGACAGTTATTAAAAGAAATTTAAAAGACGCTTGAAACTTCATAAATCATTTTCATTAACAAAGAAAAATGAAAACAATTAAAGTAAGAATTCATTATTAAACGAAAAAAAAATTTTTCCTCAGAGTATGATATCCTTAATATATATATGCAGTGAACAAAACAAGATCTACATTTAAAATTCAAATCTAACTCAGTGTTAGAAATAAATGAATTTTCTCGAATTTACAAACTTTGCTTAACACAAAAAATCTGCAAAATTTTACACCTTGATGCAAAATATTTGTCATCCAAAGGAAAGGCCAGAATTACATTAAGGAGTGAATTCCCAAATGAAATAAAAAGAAACAAGACGATCCTTATCAGAAAGAAATAAGATGAGTGTAATTAACATGTACCCTTGACAAATGTCAAGCGATCGTATTATCATTGCTTCTCTTTCTCTCTGACCACCTTGTTCTTCATCGTTCACCTCCCACATTTTGCCTTTCACCATTCACACTGAGCGATAACTTCAAAGACATTCTTACAAAACAAACATTCATACATGCATACATACATACACACATACTATTATGAACACTTGATACCTTTAACTTTCTCATTGAACATTAATTTGCACAAGTCATGTTATCCTTTTCTATCAATAAATTTCTATTTAAACATGAAAATGTATAGTTTTTTTCTTCCACAAATGCACGCATTCCAATATCCAAGTTGCTGTAAGCCTTCTTATGATAATGAATAATACTACATTGTAGAGTTTGGTTATGCATAACACAAGACCGATTCAATAAACATTAACCATCTCCCTACAGCTTTATATATTATTTATTAAAGTAAGTAAAAGCTTATCTAACAAAGGAGTAGTTTATTGTATTTTTTATTTTACTATTTTGGAAAGATTATTGGAAAATCAGCAAATGTTTGGAAAAAAAAATTAATAATTCACAATATAAATCAACTTTTTCAGTGACTTTTTTAGATAACTTTAAAATTGAATTTTTAAAAATAAAATTTTTTCTTGAAGCTTTTCTTTTACGTTTAATTGAAAGGTAAATGACTTAATTTATGATTTCTAGCAAGGAAAATACTCTGGGTTATTTCAAAGAAAAATTAAATTGGTTGGAATCTAAAATTTTCATATTTTTAAAACTTCAAAAATCATTTTAGAGCAATCAACACAATAGTTAATTCTCAGTTTTAAGAATTTTGCAGAAATAAAATCTACATCTCTAACAATTTATTTTTGGAAAATTAACAAATTTGATATTTTTTATTTTTGATTAGTAAATACAGTTTTCACATTATATGTTTATAAACTAACAGCAACAAATCTTTGAAGTATTTCAATATTTTTGAAACTTTTTAAATTAATATAATAAAAAAATGAAAACAATTCTTTTACAATTTCATCATTAATTGAAATATTTTTTCTTTAAGCTATTCTCTAATTTCTATTATTTATTAAAGCAATTAAAAGCTTATCAAATGAAATATCAGTTATAGTGCATTTTTTTAGTTTACTATGAGGAGAAGATTTTCAGAAATAAAAACAAAATTAAAAAAATAATAGATGATTTGCATTCAAAAAATGACTCCTGCATTTAATAAATAAAACCAATTTTTGCAACAAAATTGAAATTTCTTAAAATTTCATGAATTTACATGGAGGTGGGTAACACAAATATATATATATATATATATATATATATATATATATATATATCTCCGAGTGAATACAGAACACCTGATGAGACATTGAAGATTCAGTGTCAAAACAAATGTATCTTTGTTGTGGATATATATAGAAAAATTATGTACATGTTCTAAAATATAATTTATAATATATTACAAAGATTTATAAAAATAACAACTTCAAAAATTGCATTAATTTGTGAATCAGTCTTAAAAGTTTTATTAAGATCTGATAATTATTTGATTTTTGAAAGAATTTCCAAATTAATGTTTGTGCCCAAAGAAAAAGATTGAGTTAATGCTTTCCATTGTAAACTCTTGTACTGATTCGGTTACCCGCAAACATAAAAAAAGATTGTTTACAAAAAGTTGAACGTGTAAGAAAGGAATAAAATGTTTTTAAAAATAATTAAAAATATGTTAATCTTTCATAAACATTGTAACATTTTGATGAAAAAAGTACGTTTTTATTAAGTACTGGGGCTTTTTTCCTTTGTAGTTTGTACTAAGCTGCTTTTTTTCTCAGCAATTTACTGGAGATGAAGATTTATATTTCCTAAGGAATTCTTCATGTAACTGATAAAACAAAGGAATTTTCTAGGCAGGACTGAATTTCCAGAAATTTCATTAAATTAATTGGAGGAAGGTAACATATAAAAAAAATATTTTTACCAAGAATTTAATAAAATAATAATTTTAAAAACATCATCCATTTTTTAATAAGTCTTGGAAAATTTCATTTAAAATTAGAGAATTATTTAATTTTAGCAAAAAATTTCAAATTAATGTGTTTTAGTTTTTCACATGAAAAACAGAGCTAAAATATCCATAGTCATCTTTGGTGCACAGCTGACGTAAAAAACAAAACAAAAACAAAAACAGTTTTCAATCAAAATTTCGAACGTCTTAGAAAGGGTTTTTTGATTTTTGAAAAATTAAATAACTTGGTCTGTCCTCTTCATAAAATATCAAAAATTTTGATGATATATTTTTGTTTTTTTACGTAATGCTATGCTGTTTTATCAGTGAATTTGAAATAATTTGTGTATGTACCTAAAAGTTTTTTTTGTTGTTATTGTTGCCCGAAATAGCACATGAGGGTACCGATTAAAAACCCGTGGTGAAAATAATAAAATAACTCTTTAATCTTTCTGACTTTCTGAATGATTTCCCTTTCTTTTTGTCTTCCTCTCTCTACGATGTCGCCAGCCATTTTTTTGTAACGGTTACGGAGTAGATTTTTAGTAGAACAAATCTTCACACAAGCAGAAGCTTTCCTGACTCAGCCTTCCATCACTGTCACTCAGACCCTTCAAGATTGAAGAGAATAAATTCTAATTTTATAAATACGGACTTTTTAAGATGAATTTTTTTTTTCCCAAAAAAAAATTGACTGATTTGTTTTCTATTCGAGATCCGTATTGCTAAGTGGCAAATAATTTTTTTGACATCATTGACTCTTGTCAAAAAAAGTGAAACGAATTACGTAGACATTTTTTAAACATTTTGCTCCCAAAATGAATATTTTTCAATCAGCTGCTATATTTTAAAAAAAAGAAAATAAACTTCAAAACGAATTTTAAAACATGCAAAATATTTTTTTTTGTTAGAAATTTCATTTTTTATTGAAAAAATTAAACATGAATTTCGCTTTTTTTTATTTAGCTAACACTAATACCGAAATGAAAATTGGCGTGGCAAGTCAGTAAAAAAATCTTTCTTATTATAAAAGTTATTTGTAGTCTTTCACTTACCTTTCCAATATTCAACGAGAAAAAAATCGTTGTGATTTCTTATTGTTCAAACAATTCTGTTGGGATTTCTTTTTCAACTTACTCATATTTTTGTATTTTTTGTTCAGTTCAGGTAACACGGTCGAAGTGAAAGCGTATTACACAGAGAAAAAAATAGGAAGTAGAAAAAACACGACACAAAAATGAATTTACAGTTGTTATGAAAGCAATTTGCATTCATCATTTAATTTTATATAAGCGGTGTTAGTCGAGATTTGGTTCCTAAGGATTTTAAATCAGTAGGTTTTTTGGCAATTACAGAGCAAAATGATATTAAGATTCACTCGACACTGTCGACGAATACCCCGACCATCCGAAATATTTATGCCTTGACTCTACAAACAACGTCATTTTTATAGATAATATTAAATGCAAATTTTGTTGAAACAAAATTATGTACAATAAACATCATTATTTATTTTTAAATAACCACTCATGTTTATTTCATGCAATGTAGTTGTTTAATGTAAAAGTATATGTATGTTGTGGTGTTGTTGTGGATATCAGCATGGAATGAGAAATCAGAGAGTCAAAATTATGTACAATAAACATCATTATTTATTTTTAAATAACCACTCATGTCTATTTTTATGCAATGTAGTTGTTTAATGTAAAAGTATACAGGATATGAGTCGTGGTGTTGTGGATATCAGCATGGAATGAGAAATCAGAGAGTTGAGTTCAAATTCCAGTTGAATGCGTTGCATTCACTTACTTGCAAATAACCTTGAAAAAATATTAATGTGTTTCTTCCTTCCAGCTATGGGTCAAATAATAGGTTAGATTGGGTTCTATAGACTTGGTTGGCAACCATTCTACCACAGAATGAAATAGTAACCTACTGTGAGAAAATCTTTTACCTAGTTAGTTATGTCTTGTAAGAGACATGATTGCCCAAGTGATACCAGGATTAATGTAAAAATAAATACAAGGATGAATATACACTATAGAGTAAAAATAAAAGTCATAAATCTTTCAAGAGATTTATTTACAAGTGTATTCACACATATTATACACTTGTTGACTGAATGAAGTTCTTTCTTTCAAATATCCCAAATGGTAATAAGCACTGAAGATAATTTAGAATTGTAATAAAATCTAAGTAGAGGCAAGGTGGAGGAATGGATAGTGGCTCGGATTGAGGAAATGGAGAGCTGAGTTTAAATTCCTTATATTCACTGACATGTAAATACTTTTGGTATTAATTCACCTCTTCTCCCAGCAGGGCAAACAGCAGGACAGACTGGGTTCTATAGCCTTGGTTGGCAAACAGTCTACTGCAGAAAGTAATGGCAATCTACTGCAGGAAAATCTTCAAATGCTCTCTTCCAACATGGAAGAAGAGCTCATAAAATTAACATGAGAATCAGTCAGTCAGTTAAGTTCAATACGTGATACATGCTTGTACAATCATGTCTCTTTTGAGAAATGACAGACTGAGTAGAAGATTATCCAGCAGTAAGTTGCCATTACTTTCTGTGGTAGACTGATTGCCAGCCAAGGCTATAGAATCCAATCTGTCCTGTTATTTAACACATAACTGAAGGGAAGAGACGGATTAATGACTTTCCCAAGGGTATTGCGTGTAAGTGAATGCAAAGAATTCAACTGGAATTTGAACTCGAAAATCCGATTTCTTGTTTTAAGTTGGTATCCACTGCAGCACAATGCACATACCTCATATTGATGCACAGTTTGCAACTCTGCAGCATAAGCAAATGCTTATTATATAAATGAACATGAATTCTTTTTTTAATTTTCTTGAGAATATTTTCTTGAGAATTGGTAAGAAAAATGATAAATACTATTTATTTATTATTCTGTGTTTCTTTTTTTGCGGGGAATGGTTGTTAATGTTATATTAAGCATATGATGACAGAACAACAAGACAACATGCAAATATTTTTAAAATATCTGAAATCTTTATTTACATAGCAAAATTAATTTTTCTTTTAATTTAGATTAGCATGATGTTATCTTTAAAATAAAATAAAAATTTAACTTCAAAGAATATATTTAAATACATTTTCTTTTTATTTTCCACTAGTGGTACAAAATTTCTTTTATATCACTAGCAAAACAATTTATATCAATGATTTAACAAAAGTTTCTTTAGAAGAATGAAATTTATCGATAAAGCTTCAAAGCATAGAAGATATTGATATTGTACAACTAAATTTTTTATAATCGTTTAACTCCTAGCAAGACAGGACTGCCACTGGTGTGCAGGGTGTTACAGTGTATTCTCAAGGTACAGGGGATATTGAAGTAAAGATAAGGGATGGATAGGAATCAAGTTAGATGACAACTGACATTGCATTTAAACTTTTAGAAATTGTAGCTATCAGGGAAGGAAGCAAATGGAAGGGAGTTCCACAAACGGGAAGTACAAGAAAAACTGTTAGAGTAGAAGAGGCAGTTACATTTAACTATTTTGATGGTAAAAGGATGGTACCTTGATGTCAATCTAGTGGCATATGCAAATACATGTGAGTCGAGACAGCAGGGATAAAAAAGGCTTGTCAGAGCAGTTGCTGTAAAAATACTTGCAGAAAAGACAAAGGGAAGCCACATCACATCAGTGAGAAAGTGAGTGAAGGTGGAATGCCAAGTCAGAATTGATTATGTTGTGAATCCTCTATTAAATTTTGTCAAGAACCTCAAGAAAAATAGCAGGATCACCTGACCAGATATGGTAACAGTATTTAATGCATGGACAAATATTAGATTGATTCTGATGATAAAAACTTCCTGGCCTGATACAGTGACACAACATTTCTAGCAGTCGATGCAGTTATAGATTTGATGTAGTCATTCCATTTAAGGTTGTCTCAGAGAGTAAGGTCAAGGAGGCGAAGTGTGTTGATATCTGGGAGATCAGCGTGATTTATTCTGATGCAAGCCAGGAAAGTTTCTCTATGGTAGTTAAATATGTTCTTACAATTCAACTAGAAAAATTGAACAATATATAACAATAAAAATTAGCCACATGCCATAGTGGATCATTCCATGAACAGATTAATAAAAAGTAAATATATATGTCAACATGAGATTTTCTTCTTGATAAGATGTTGAATAATGTAGCAATCCACACATAAATATTTCTTTTAAAATTTCTACATAAATGTTGAATTTTTAAAAAAATCACCCATTTGAAATCATCTTTTATTGACTGTTCTTGGTCCAGTTCCATCCTTTGATGTTTTCACTCGCGCATAACAATTCATGGGTTTTTTCTCCCACTTACCCATTACATCTACATCTTCAGTGACTACTAATGACACCTGAAATTGGTTTAAAATTAATTTGTATATTTAAAATATCTTTAAAACTTAATGTTTAAATAAATCTCTCTAGATTATGTTATAATGGCAAAACATGTCAAAAGAGAGAATGTAGTGTATAGCAATTTCATGAATGTACAACAGTGATGATGGAGGTTTTCAAGAGTGTGGAATAAACTCGTAAGTGCTGTTGTTCCCAGGTCTGCCCTGACACAAGAGTGAAGCCCAATCATAAAAAAGACAGTATTAAAGTATAACAATACATTTTCATAATAAAATACTAGCAACATATTTTAAATTAAAAATTACTAAGAATACCTACTTAAAGCAAAATTACAAACAATACATTTTATGGTAGAATTACAAGCAATACATTTTTAGCAAAATGACCAACAATACATTTTATATGTAGTTCAAGACATACAATTACATTTCAAATATTTAGATTTCAGCTTTAAATAATTTTAAATCACTAGCATCATCCATTCTTTATAAATATGTTCTTACATTTGTGATCAATTCAATTAGAAAAATTGAACAATATATATAAAGAAAAATTAGCCACATGTCATAGTGGATCATTCCATCAAGAGATTAATAAAAAGTAAATACTAATGTCAACATGAGATTTTTTCTTGATAAGATGTTGAATAATGTAACAATCCACAAATAAATATTTCCTTTAAAATTTCTACATAAATGTTGTATTTTTGTAAAAATCACCCATTTGAAATCATCTTTTATTGACTGTTCTTGGTCCAGTTCCATTTTTTGATGTCTTCACTTGTGCATAACAATTCATGGGTTTTTGCTCCCACTTACACATTACATCTGCATCTTCAGTGACTACTAATGACACCTGAAATTGGTTTAAAATTAATTTGTATATTTAAAATATCTTTAAAACATAGTTTAAAATAATGTCTCTAAATCAAGTTTATAATAACAAAACATATCAAAAGAGAGAATGTAATGTATGCTAATTTCATGAATGTACAATGATGAAGATGGAGGTTTTGAAGAGCATGGAACCACCTCATAATTGCTGTTGTTCCCAGGTCTGCCCAGCCACAATGTGGTAGCACCTGTTAGGGACCCAGCTATGGGCAAATGGTGAACCCCAAACATAAACAAAACACTATTAAAGTATCTTCTTCTTCTTGTCCTTTCAGGATGTAGGCGATCATGGCTTCCACATCTCCCTATTAAAGTATGAAAATACATTTTTATAATAAAATATAAGCAATATATTTTTAAATTAATAAATTACCAAGAATACCTACTCAAAGCAAAATTACAAGCAATAAATTTTATGATGAAATTACCAGCAATACATTTTTAACAAGATGATCAACAATAGATTTTATATATAGTTGAAGGCAAACAATTGCATTTCAAATATTTCGATTTCAGCATTAAATAACTCATAGAAGTTGATATGCTGCTAAATTAACCAATCAACCAACATGAATACCTTTCAATTACTTCATAGTTCCACCCACATTTATTGCACCTGTTGGATCATCGATTAATGAACCCTTTCAAATACTCCAAGACAGTGTTGAATGGTTTTGTATGTTCCCATAATGTTTTGATGAAATGTTTCTACATTATGTCTCCTGCATAAACCAATTTTCTTTGGTGTCTCCTTGTTTATATGGACTTTTAATCATATTTTTTATGACGAATTTGCCTCAGAGTTTGCAAAAATATTTTTGGTACATTCTCTGTGTGTGTTTGTATGTGTATATCTATCTAATCTATCTAATCCTAAAGTGATAATTTGTGATGGAGACATGAAGGGTTGGAGAATTTAACACACACAGAAAATAAGCTGTTTTACAATTTTGAGGAAACAAACAAGAAAAGGAATCATAAAGGAGAAAACATTGTCGAAATCAAGAAAATAGGAAGCTGTGGAAAGCCTAAAATCTCAATTTACATTTTACAGCAGATGTTAAATGCACAATCCTAGCTTCAATCCCAAAAAACATTAACAAAATTTGTGGGTGGTTTTCTAACACAAAAACAAGGTAAAATGTCTATATAAACATATAAAAAATCTATTGTTGTAGCTCAACACAGCGATTCATAACAAATGTTCAAAATTTGCAAACCAGCCCTGATAAGTGAGACCATCCTAAGGGTGTCCTTACAAAACTTCAAAGTCGATATGAATCTGCTCAGTCAAAGTGACAAACTCTTTGTGCTGATAAATGTTTTACCTCTAACCTGATATCGAGAAATTTACAATTAAAAAATTGCTTGCCAAAATACATTTTATCAGTAAAACCACTGAAAACACAACATTGGCACTAAACATTATCACAATTAAACACTATGTATATATTTATGTGTATATACATAAATAAACTATTTGCAGACAAGCCTGTTTCACTGTATCACAGCCCTTCAGTGTGGATAGATTAATTGTTTTGTCACAAACTGGTATTTAAACCTGACTGATTTGAAAGCAATTGGATGTTCACCCACCAGGCCATAAGCACAATGTCAAAGAAAGACTGATTTCATAGCATATATTATATTTTACAATATGTAAACAATGTCAACAGTGAGAGAATTCTATCTGATAACTGCTTTAAACGGGTGTGCAACATCGTAACCGGAGTACATAGTGTAAAGCAATAAATAGCTGCTGTTTATAAAATTTTCTGCTTTGTACAGGGCTCAATCACAATAAAAAATATATATGTATATATATATATAATGCTTATCACCCAAAACAATGTAGGAAGTGAATTGTGTTGTTACCTAATGTAATATGGAGAAATATAATTACTTTTTTTATTCTATGTATTGCTGGTCATATTAAATATGTCTGCAAAAGTGAAAATGTCCAAAATGTATTTAACTTCTGAAAAAAACATCAAAAAGAAAGTGAAAATAAGATGAAAATTAAAAATTGTACAGGGTTCATTATGTAAAATTAAAGAATTATTCATGGCTGATTTGTAAAAATACACAAAATATACTGACAGAGATAGTTGATTTTCACTTTACAATGATGTAATATATACAAATTTAAACTGAAAAACACAAACACATTATAGAAAGGGAATGCTTTATTCAGACTACTTTCTCCATATATGTGCTCTACACAAAAATGGCTTCTCTGCTCCATGCAGCTTGAAAAGTAGACAAAGCAAGTAACTTGTATAGATTAACAATACATTTTATTTAAAGACCCTGAGAAAGAATGTTCCTATTATTTGGAACATATAAAATAAATCTGACCACCATAAAATATTTACATTTAATTTCATATTTTAGAATATTTAATTTAATTTGTTTTATATTAATAACATTGCAAGTTATCATAATTGCAGCTCTCATTAGTATGTGTCTGTATATGTTGGATAAGACATATATTTGGATAGTAATAAAAATACCGACTCCAACACTTGACACTGATAGGCTTTCTTTTCTGCATGGGATTGCATGCAGCTCAAAATTGCTGGTATCTCTGAGAAGGCAGAACTGCAAATTTTTAAAAACAATGTCACTCTCTGATAAAGAATTGAATATAATGTAGGACATTTGACATTATTAAAATTAGGAATTCATATATAGTTTCTAGCCTGTGTGTGTTTGAATATGGTAGTTAAAATCATACATCTGTAAAAACAGAGATCCACAGATTTCACAAGAATATGGTTTCTCTCCAGTGTGTGTTTTCACATGCTTCTCCAAATCTGTCTTCTGTGAAAATGCATATCTGCAAAGCTCAGAAGAATGTGGCTTTTCTCCAGTATGTGTTCGCATATGGCGCACCAAAGATGACTTAGATGAAAATGCAGATCCACAAGTTTCACAAGAATATGGTCTCTCTCCAGTATGTGTTCGCATATGAGATGACAGAGATGATTTATTTGCAAATGCAGATCCACAAATTTCACAAGAATATAGTCTTTCTCCGGTATGTGTTCGCATATGGGACTGCAAACATGACTTATCTGAAAATGCAGAACCACAAACTTCACAAGAATATGGTTTTTCTCCGGTATGTGTTCGCATATGGCGCACCAAAGATGACTTATCTGAAAAGTCAGATCCACAAACTTCACAAGAATGTGGTTTCTCTCCAGTATGTGTCCGCATATGGAAGCGCCAATATGACTTATCTGAAAATGCAGATTCACAAACTTCACAAGAATAAGGTTTCTCTCCAGTGTGTGTTCGCACATGGATCTTCAAATATGACTTCTTTGAAAATGCAGATCCACAAATGTTACAAGAATGTGGCTTCTCTCCAGTGTGTGTTCGCATATGTTCTTTTAAATGTTGTTTCCATGAAAATGCTAATCCACAAACCTCACAAGAATATGGTTTCTCTCCAGTGTGTGCTCGCTTATGAGACACCAAAGATGGCATCCATGAAAATGCAGATCCACAAATCTCACAAGAATATGGTCTCTCTCCAGTGTGTGTTCGCATATGACATAGCAAAGTGGATTTCCTCGAATATGCAAATCCACAAACTTCACAAGAATATGGTTTTTCTCCGGTATGTGTTCGCATATGGCGCACCAAAGATGACTTATCTGAAAAGTCAGATCCACAAACTTCACAAGAATGTGGTTTCTCTCCAGTATGTGTCCGCATATGGAAGCGCCAATATGACTTATCTGAAAATGCAGATTCACAAACTTCACAAGAATAAGGTTTCTCTCCAGTGTGTGTTCGCACATGGATCTTCAAATATGACTTCTTTGAAAATGCAGATCCACAAATGTTACAAGAATGTGGCTTCTCTCCAGTGTGTGTTCGCATATGTTCTTTTAAATGTTGTTTCCATGAAAATGCTAATCCACAAACCTCACAAGAATATGGTTTCTCTCCAGTGTGTGCTCGCTTATGAGACACCAAAGATGGCATCCATGAAAATGCAGATCCACAAAGCTCACAAGAATATGGTCTCTCTCCAGTGTGTGTTCGTATATGACATAGCAAAGTGGATTTCCTGGAATATGCAGATTCACATACTTTACAAGAATATGGTTTTTCTCTAGTGTGTGTTCTCACATGCTTTTTGAAATCTGACTTCTTTGAACATGTGAAATCACAAATTTCGCAAGAATGTGGTTTCTCTTCCGGTGTTTGTATATGGTACAACAAATACAATTTATCTGAAAATTCAGATGCACAAACTTTACAAGAATATGGTTTCTCTGCGGTGTTTATTTCCATATTACACTTCAAATATGACATACGAGAGAAGATAAATTCATAATCTTCACAAATGGATTCTCTCCTTTTTGTGTTTGCAAATAGTGCTTCAAATGTGTCTCCTGTGAAAATGCACACCCAGAAACTTCAAAAGAATATCGTTTTTCTTCAGTGTATGTTTACATATGGCACTTCTAATGAAACAAAGATGTGAAGGCAGAACGGCAAACTTCACAAGAATGTTGTTTCTCAAGTATGTTTCCATGTGACTTTTAATTTAAATTCCTTGAAATGCAGATCCTCCAATTTCACAAGAATATGTGCTTTTCAGTATGGCATACTAAATCTAATTTATTCCAAATGTTTGCATACATCACCCAAACATGACTTCTAAGTGTTTACAAAAAGAAAAAGGGCACAGTTTGAAGTATATAATTCCTTGGCAGTTTGTTTCATGATTTTGTAAATATAAATACACAACTTTTACATGATTGCAACATATATTTCACTGTTGTTAACCGCAAGTCAAACATCTTGTTTTCTTTCATTTAAGTTTCCAAATATTAACAGATTATATAAAAATGATTTTCTGTTCAGTCAAAACACCTGTGAAAAAGAAAAAATGTATTTTAAAAGAGACAATGAATAATAAATGAAATCAGTTTATATTTCAACAGATAAATTTCTCAATATGATGACTAGTTTAGTCCAACACAGAGACACAGTTATGCAGCAATCAGGAAAGATCAAGAGAAAAATCAATAAGTTTATCTTAATTTCCTTTTAAGGAAATATGCAAGTACTTTGACATTTCTCTGAAAAAATTTAAAATGTCTAAAATATAATTTTGCAAAGACTCATCTTTCCACTTGTAAACAGTATCAATTTTCACAAAAGACAAGCAGACAAGAGCAGAGCAGTTATTATATAAAATAAATAACAATAAAGGAAAGAGCATTTAGATGTGAATCTTGAAATGAAAAAAAAAGCATTAAAATTATTGCATACTGAGCAAGGGAAGCTTTGTTTAAGAATGAAGAACCAGTTTCAAATGTGAAGTAAGGAAGTATTTTCGTATTTTCACAACTTGTATAAAACATGATGGTGACAGTTATCTGGAAATTATTTGCTTGATATAAATTGAAATTACAAATAAATATTTTTACATGAAGTGGCAGCAATAAATTATTTAAAAGTTAAGAGAAGGTCTAGCTTGTTGCCAAAAGGTATGGTCAAGATTTTCCACTCTGGGAGTGAATGGCTCCTTTCACAGGGACAGATTCAAGGATAAGGAAAATAACAAACAGAGACAACAAACACCATTATAAAAATTTAACAAGATTTAATAGAAAACAAACATGATATAAGGAAACAAGTCTGTGTGGAAATTTGCATGCAATGTAAAAGAATTGAAAAAATGTAAGCTTGGTCGATTTTTTAAAAATCAAAAATGATTTTTGATTTTCTCTCACTTTTTTAATATTTTCCATTTCTATTTTGCCTTCTTTTTCTTTAGTTCAGTTCTTTACTTTCTTTGTCACACTCATGGGAGTGTCATTTAGTAAACTTCACCATCTTTTGTTGCCAGATGATCATTTTGTCTTTATAGTTTTAAACAGCAAGGAAAGTATCCTTCTCTTGTAAAAAATCAACATTGAGTTGACAAGTTCTCAGTTTTTCTTAACTGAAAACATCATACATGACTTTATATTTAGTGATTAACATAATTGGTGATTCGCCATTGCTATTTGGTTTGTGACTAGTCAATTAAATAAATGTTCATATGTGGCATGGGATTAATGTACATGAATTGGATAAAATATTCAATCTCTTCATTGTGCAACCTCCAAATCTGTCAAATGTGCAATCTAGCTCTTAATATATAGGTGATGGAAATACAATTTGGTCTATTCATTAAACAATCTGTTAATTTGATCATAACATGAGAAAAAAACTTTATCTGTCAAGATTTGCAGTCCAACTGATTGAATGTATTTCTTCTGCACAATTCTTTTTATTGGGTCATGTGACTCTACAGGTGTAATGTACTATTTTTAGCCATCAAGCAATCTGGTTTTGAGGAGTTGTTATTTAACTTTAGATGTATTAGCTTACCTGCAGATTTCAAAATGTTATGAGAGACAGATTGAGAAGAAGAAGCTCTCATAATCAGAAAAATAAAGAACGATAATTCATAGACAGTATGTGCTTTTAATGCTGTGGGTTCAAGGGTGAATACATGGTGATGTAACAATATCAACACCATGAAAAAAACCTTTATGATATAAAGACAAAAATTGTGATATAAAACCAATCTGTATCAACTCTATAGAACCAAAGATGTTTTTGAATGTTATATTATGAAAAGTTGTTTACTTACAAATAGTTACTATATGCTTCATGAAATCTTTTTTGGGAAATAAAGAAATACAAAAAATAAAAATGTGGCTTTCAAAATCTGATACAAATTAACTTAGTATTGATTATGTATAAAATTCCTATCATTTAGTCACTGACAAAAATTATTTATGAAAGTTCCCATTTGAAATGTTGGAAGGAAAGATGTTTCCCTTGAATAACTCAGTTGAATAATTTGGAAAACCCTAACCTCATTGAGCTTTTCAAATGTGCAAGATAGATCACTGTAGAAATTCTGTTTAATGCTTATATAAAATTTACATAAAGAGTGATTCATATAATATAGGAGAGAAATGTCCACATAAATATAACACTTTTCTCTAAACTGTTCATATTTTCACAAAGGTGTTTTAAATTTAAATTTGAATGAAAAATCAGGCCAATAAATTTAGATAATTTTTGACAAGGAAATGAGTATTACAAGATGAAAAAAAATGCCCTCAGCTTAATAAAAACTATGTTTAATTGTTAAGATCTTAATGTTGTTATTAAGAGGGAAGACCAATGGATATTGGGATAATTAAATTAATTTTTGTTTCTTTTTAGAACTTTGAAACTTTGGTTAAAAAATCTTGGTTTTTGTGCATCAGTGTAAAGAAACACACTGATTTGGAAAATTCTGCAAAAATCAAGTAATAGTTGGATTTTAATGAAACTTTCAGGTTTTATTCACAAAGGAATGAAATTATTTCAGAAATGTCTTTTTCGCTTGTTAGAAAACCTTAATTTTTTTCCTTACATCTGTTACACCATACTACTTTACTTTTGAGAATTAAATTTTGTATCACTTAATGTTTATGCTAGTTAAAAGCAAAACACCTTGTAAATTTTTTATCATCATTTTCTTTTTCAATAACACAGACAACCAAGTCTGCTCTCAATCATAAAATAAAAAATGCAACGAAACTAAAAATAATTTATTATAAAAGCTTTTTATTGATTTTATGAACAATATATTTACAGACACAATTAAATGATTTAAATGAAGTTTGCAAGATTTATCCACAAATGAAGGAAATTATTTTCTTTT
The DNA here is from genome assembly GCA_037127315.1 of Ascarosepion bandense. Lineage (NCBI taxonomy): Eukaryota > Metazoa > Mollusca > Cephalopoda > Sepiida > Sepiidae > Ascarosepion > Ascarosepion bandense. Next base: position 9,204,607 of record JBBBDQ010000328.1, on the reverse strand, counting down.
AAGTTTTTATAGAAAATTTTGGTAAAAACTAATTGCATTGATATATATGTGTAAGTGTGTTTTCCTCCTAGTAATAATTTTATAATTTTATATGATATCAAGAAATTAAAATATCAGGCTCTTTGTATTTATTTTTATTAGTTAAAAACAAGACTCCTTGGAGAAATTAAATCATCAATTTGTTTTAGTTAAAGAGAAACATCATTTACTGAAAATTCCAGAATTGTAAAATGAAAACTGCAGAAAGGAAAAATGGTATTATTTAATCAGAAAAGCTTTTCATTGCTTTTAGAAAGAACATTTATTATGGAAACTATTGTCTTAAAAAAAATTGTTTTAAAAATAATGAATGTTTATAAGAATTACTTTTTTTAATTACAATAATTCATAAAGCTTTAAATCTTGTAAAATTCTATATTAATATTGGCATATTTTACATATTAAGTACAGGCAAACTATGTGACATTATCCAAGTGATAACTACATTAACTTTAAAGCTAAATTCTCTAAAATTTAATTAAAAATTAGATTATGGACAATATTTTCCTAAAGTTTTAAGATTACTGAAAACTGAAAAAAACTATTTTAAACTGGCATTTGTCATTTGGTTCAATTATGTTTTCCTCTATATAAAATCTCTGTAGAAAAGCATTAACTCTCACCAGACATGTCAACACAGCTATTGTTGGTTATACAAGAGCTGATTAAAATAACGGAAACACATAGTACCATAATAGCATAATTTGGAAAATTAGATTAAACTGTCAAAAGCTTGTCTGTTTTTCTGTTTGTTGATTTAATATTAGTAGTACTTCATTTTTTTTTTTTTTTGCTAAAATTGTTTTTTTGTTGACATATATGATTGAAATAAGTTTATTAAAATCAACAGTCAGGATTATTTAAGAATTTTAAGTGATCAACATTATCCTATGCTTCAGTAACTGTTCTTGAAAGAAAATGCCATGATTCAGGATGATAATGAATCCATTTATACTGTTAAATTTGTAGCTGAATGGCATAAGTAACATTTTAGTGAAGTAGAACATATTATCTGGCCACTACAATCCCTATATCTCAAAATCAATAATCATTTATGGTTAATTTTAGAAAAACATGCAAGAAGTCGATATCTTCCACCATTATCACTGACAGAACAGCAGGCTGTTTTAGCTGAAGAATGGATAAGAGTTCTGGAAACAATTCAAACTTTGTACGAGTTGATCCCACGCAGAATTCAAAGCATAATTACTGCCAAAAGTGAACTTACCCCATGTTATGAATATACAAACAGCAACCTTTATCAAGCTCAAATGTAAACAAACCACGAAGACTGTATATTCAAAGATGAAAGATAAATTTTTTTTTTAATTTTTTAAAATTTGTGTGCCTGCAGAAATATCCTTTTTGTTATTATAATGTAAGTGTAAGTGACATTTTGATTAAAAGTGTACGTATTTCAAGGGTTGTTCCCCTTACAGGAAAAAAAAAATGGCCATTTCCAATTCTTTCATTTCACTTCAGCTATAAAGCTAAAATTCAATAAAATATTAGATAATTGATGAAAATATTTTTATTTATTTTTTAATTACTGGCTAGTTAAAAACCAAAAAAAAAAACAACATTCAACTAGGTTTCATAAATTTATGTTAATTCTGGTCAACCACACTTAGCTTATCAACATGTCTGAAAAATGGGAGACTGTTTTATCTGAAGAATGAATAAAAATTCTTCTGGAAACAATTCAAACTTTGCTTGAGTTGATCCCATGTAGAATTCAAGCTGTAATTACTGACAAAAGCAGTCCTACCCAATATTGAAATAAATTTATTGAAATTTCAAGGCTTCTCCATTACTTTATCCAATCCTGTATTTCTGCAAGATTTTAAACTTAAAGTTCACCATATTCATTTCAAATCAGATTAATTAAACTTTAAATCAGCTGATATTCTTTAAAGAAAATTTCGGAAAATATATTCATTGAAAAGAAAAATTATATTGTGATAAAAGACTACTAAAAAAAGTGTGTTCATCAGCTATTTCAGTATTCCCTCCCACCAAAAATGATTTCAAACGAAAAAGGTTCCAGCTAATTGAAATTACTTTTAAATTAGATTTTGAATAATCAACAATTTTCTCACTGGAAATATTAAATTTAATCTAATAGCATGAAATTAAAACTAAAATAAACCTTCAAGAAATATTTTCTTTTTGTTTTCATGAAGGTTAGTCAGTTAATTGCCATATGTGATACACACTTGAATGATCATGTCTCAAAAGAGACATGTCTGACTGGGCAGAAGACTTTCTTGCAGTTGGTTGCCATTACTATCTGCAGTAGACTGGTTGTCAACCAAAACTGTAGAACCCAATCTGTCCTGTTATTTAACCCATAGCTGGAAGGAAGAGATGGATTAATACCTTTCCCAAGGTTATTTGTGTATAATTAAATGCAACAAATTAAACTGGAATTTTAACTGAGATCTCCAATTTTCAACACACATTTCTGAATATACCTATTCTAGAAATTTTTTTGAGAAAAATCTTTTTAGGTTATATTTTCTTTTTTACATGTTACTCGGTCCTTAATGAAATTTCCAGAAAAATATAAATGTGAAGTATGAAAAAAATTTAATTTTTTCAAAGGAAGTTTCAGAAAAGTATATTTTATTTAAGAAAGAATTTTATTAAAAAAGAAAAAGAAAAAAGTCTTCCTGTTAATTTTAAAATTAGTTTTTAGAATACAGCAAAGGATTTTGCTAACAGTAAATATCAAATGAAATCTATTGAAATTGAAACTAAATTAAACGCTTCAAGAACAAGTTTTTATTTTTAAATATTGATTTTACACTTGTAATTAGATAACATTACTTTTACACTAAAAACAAGTATATCATGATGAAAAAAAGCCACAAACTTGATGGAAACAAAGTTTTATCATCAAAATATTTGTTATTATTAAGTCGATAGACCAAAGTATTTTTATTATTTTATTAATTTTTCTTAATCTTTTCTAGTCTGTTCAAAACTTGGGGTCAAAAATCTTGTTTTTCTTGTGACAACTGAGTAAGAAAATTAGTATCAGAAAATTTAGCACATTTTCTAGGAAAAAATGCATGTATTTGTCTATATTTCTGAGATTAATTAATATCTACATTATTTACATCATTCAGACTGTTGTCCTCATCTTTTATTCCATGTTTACAATGTTTTGGTTGTTGTGTACTCAAGCTTTTTTCAGGTGCTAACAATTTCGAATGAAACCCTTTATTTCTATCACTGGGGTATACCATTCTCTTTCCATGTGCGATGCCACTTCCAGTTGCCATGTAGTTAACTCCCTTTAACTCAACTCTTTTAGTTATTTGTGAACAAATGCTGTAATCTGGCATTGAACCCACTGGAACTAACAATTACTTATATCCACTGGGCCCTATCTCCTTGAAAAAATAAGAAGGCCAGTGTGTACAATGGACAAAACATCATAAACATGGCAATGTGGACAACAGACCAAATAATGTAAATAATGTAAAAAAATATATAATTGGAAATTCTTTGAAAAATCAAGTAAGTGTTGGATTTTAATGAAACTTTCAAGATTTATTCACAAATGAATTGAATTATCTGTATTTTTAAAAAATCTTAGTTAATAAAATTTCAATAAATTAAATTTTGTGCAGCTTCATATTTATATCTATCTAAACTTATTTATAAATGGAACTTTGCCTGTGTGTGTGTGTGTGTGTGTGTGTGTGTGTCTGTCTGTCTGTTACCTATAGACTCCGAAATGGCTGAACCGATTTTCTTGAAAATTTACACAGTTGTACTATAAGCGTCTGCAAGTGTTCTTAGCTAGGTTTTGTGTCAAGGTACCACCAATAAATATCCAAAATTGATAATTGAAAAAATCAGGTTATAGAAGGAGTGGTCTGATTTTAATCAAATTTGATACACTCATAGACAAAGACATAAGAAACAATATTCAGAAGTTTCAAGGTTGCAGTTCACAATTTACTCAGAGGACTTATGTAGCTATCAAAATTCGGTTTACGCCAAAAACCCTTATTTGATATCGATACCAGGAAATCAAAATTTGACTTACAGCCATTCATTTTTCTTTCAGTCTACGGTTTTGCTTTAATTGGAAACAACTATTCCTTTTTAGTCTTTCATGCCAACATCCAAAGAGTCTGAGCTCCAGAACTATGGATTAGTTTTAAAGCTTTCATTACACCCAAGCAATGCTGGGCAATACTGCTAATTAGTTAAAATAAAAAAAAACAGAACTCCTCATAGAAAGTAAATTATCATTTTATCTTTTTCTCAAGCTGTTACACATTCACCAAATTCTGCTCTAAAACATAAAATGAAAAAATGCAATCAAACTAAGACATTATTTAATTATAAAATCCTTTCTTTTTATGAATAAGATATATAGACATTAATTTCTTCAGAAAAAGATCTTTTTCAATAAATAATGATTTTTTTCCAAGAATTGTTTTCTTTCATTTTAAAAGTTTAATCATAGTAATTTCTAAATCTTTTAAAATTCTGCACCAGTTAGGTGACATTGTTACTAAGTAAAAATTATATTTAGTGAAATCATTATGCACTATTCCTTTGATAAGAATTTTGGATATTCTTTATATTAATAAACATGTCTATTTTCTATTAAACAGTGAGCCATACACAACAATACAAAAAAATTTTGAAATATTATATAATATTAGAGTTAAAGAAAAAAAAATGAAAACGATTATTTTAAAATTTCAGTATTAATGAAAATTTTTTTTGTTGGACTATAATGACCTTTCCATTCAAATTCATTGCATTCACTTATGTGCAAATACCCAGACTTAATCTGTCTCTTTCCTACAGTTCTAAGTCAAATAACAGGACAAATTGGATTCTATAGCCTTGACTGGCAGCCAGTCTACCACAGAAAGTAATGGCAACCAACTGCAGGAAAATCTTCTACTCAGTCAGTCATGTCTTGAAAGAGACATGATCACCCAAGTGTGTATCAAGTATGGCACTTAACTGACTGATTGATAATGTCCTTTATATATATTATTTATAAAAGCAATTAAAAGGTTATCTAATTAAATAAAATCATAATTTTATTGAATTTTTATTTTACTATTTGGAGCCGAATTTTGGAAAAAAAAGGCCAACTGTTTGAAAAAATAACAGATGATTTACATTCCCCAATGAGTTTTGCATTTAACTAATAAAGAAAATCTCCACGACAAAATTTAATTTCATGAATTTATGTGGAAGTGGAGTAACAGATGTAAAAAAAAAGTATATATTTTTACAAAGATTTTCTAATAGTTCCTGAAATTTTCATGAAAATCCTACAATTGTGTAACATGTAATTGCATTGCATATAGAAAAATATAATATAATGTAGCATGTGGAAAAGTATGATAATGCCTTAGTATGACAGAGTGAAAGAAATTATTACTAGTGGCATTATTAATTGTGCAGATTACAGTCATAATATGAGTGGAGTAGAAAAAAGAAATATATATTTCTTACAAAATTTTTAAAATCTGAAAAACTAGCTAAGAATAGAAGAGAATAAAAGGAAAAATATATTTTGCAGGGGTAAAGCAATTGGTCAGACGAGGTCATCATTGGCAGCCATTATGTGACAAAGCAGAAACAAATGACTAAGAAAAACACCACTGGAAGGAAGCCTTGAGCTTTACAGCTGGTGGAAGTGAAAAATAACGGTAATCAAAACATGGCTTTGACATTTGTCAAAAACTTTTGATGAGGTTAAGGAAGGTCACATCCTTAATTCTGAAATTCACTGAGAAAGGATTTAACTTAGAAAATAAATGATGTATTTACTTGAATTAGAAGAAAAAGACAAAAAGAAATGACATCAACAGAAATATTGCTATTTCATTGGTTAAACCAAGGGGAGAAAATCACTTCACCTCATAATGCGAGGTGGGATTAATCTCATTGGTTAAAGATTTGATTTGCATGGACACCCTGTATCCATCATGCACCCCACAAAAGAACTTGGGACAGGCATAAAAAATAGAGCCCAGAAAGCCAAAATCAGTTAGTTGAAGCTGAGCCTTGGGACCAGTCGAGATGAAATGACTGGGGGAGGAGTGTTCTCAACCAAGAGCCATGCTGCTGGGTACCAGCCATAGAGACAAAAAGCAGTCGCTTCCGATAGAGTTCTGGCTGAAGATGTAAAGAAACAGAAAGGGCTGAAAAAGAGTTAAAATCAACTGGAGTGTGTTGCTGCACTGAGCTAAGGCAGACAAGACAAATTTACTGTCACCGTCACAAAAACCCCTCTTCGGCTGTTTCCTTAAGGCTTCAGTGAAAGGCCCTGATAAGAATTTTTGAACCATCAAAACTTGAAAAAAGTTGAAATCTTTGATTGGAGTGAACAAACATTACTCTCAAACAAAAAACTTTGTTGTAAGAATAAGAATTTGATGACTGTTATATTCTACTTCTGTTTTCTGTTGTTTTATATAAAGACTTTTCTGCAACTTATTCAGGCGTCATCAAATTTTTTTTTTTTTTGGTGCCGTCTTTTTATTAAATGAGTACACGCGCATCTGGTCTGGTTCGATGTGATAAAGATATGATTAGTGAGATTTCAACATGCCTTCCTTGAGATCAAAATTCACAGAGTAGGCAGGGAGGAACACTGTTGTAATAGACGACTCTATGACCAGCTACTGTGATGAGGCCATCATGACTAACAACCCGAGAGTATTGCCATATCTGGTGCTGTATTGACAGCATAAACCCGAGTGACCACATCATATTTGATTTTTGCAAGAATTTCCAAATTAATGTGTTTGGAAAAACTGAGTTACCTTACATTATCCATTGTAATTTCTGCCAATAATTTAGTTATCCACCTGATGAAAATCAAAACAAGATTTTTTTTACCAAAATTGCAGACATGTTACAATAGATTGAAACATTTTAAAAAATCCATCTTTCCTCTTAGTAATAACATAAACATTGTGATGGAAAAACTTTGTTTATTACATTTAGGGCCTTTTTTCTTCATACTATGCTGCTTTTTTCAGCGAATTAGTAGAGATATCTACTAGTCGCTAAGAAGTTTAACAACTATTGTCAAGTTGAAAAATTCACTTGTTGATATTTTAAACTTAGTAAATAATAGATATTTCAAATCATTAATTATACTTCAAATCTGCTATTGCTCTTTTCCACTTCGGATTGACCACTATTAACTTAGTTGCTTTTTTTTCTTTTCGAACAGCTGATTTTGGGAGCCATTAGAGGGGTGGATTGTTGAAAGTGTTGTATATTACATCCATTGCTGTTTCCTCAGGAAACCCATTACCAACATTTCTACATTGATTTATGTGTCTTTTATGTATGAATTGTGGCACCTTTACTATATAGATCATATTCCCAATTCTTTTTACTAACATAACCATCTCTTGAAAAGATTTGTCGCCTTTAAACAATGGGAAAAAGACTTTTTCTCCAGGGTTATATCGTCTTGCAGGTACGATGTTTGTTCTTTCTGGCTTCATCTGTTTCAGCAGTAGTTTGTCATAAACAGACTTTATCCAATGTGCAAACATCCCTTCGGCTGAAGATTGTTAAGTTGGTGTCATGTCATTTGGTGTAATCCTGTATACTTGCAGGAATTGTTGAAGGGCTTTTCCAGTTGGTGTAGCTCTAACTTTTTTCAAAGCTCTCTTCAAGGTATTTATGAATCTCTCTGCTAGTCCATTTGACCTAGAATGATACGGAGCTGTGATGATGTGTTTGATCTTAGACATTTCACAGAAATCTCTAAATTTCGCAGATGTAAACTGACTTCCATCATCAGATACTAAGGTGTCTGCTACCCTGAATCTACCGAACCGTTCGTGAAGAAATTTTATAATAATTTCTGTAGTTGAGAATTTTGAACTCACCTCTTCAACAGGAATTTGTAAATAAGTATTACTAAGATCAATTTTTGAGAAAAATTTTCCCCCATTAAGCTTTGCAAAAATGTCTTTGGGATTAGAAAGAGTGTAGTTATAATCCTTCAGAACTGCATTCAATCGTGCATCAAAAGTATCTTCATATCTTTTAAAGTAAGACACAAATGCTATGTATCTCTTGGGAGTGTATGTAAAATTCTCTATCACACTCCAAATGATGTTTTGTGCAAAAGGAAATTCACTTTCACCAGAATTCGTTCAGCTTATTAGTTCCAACACTTACTTCTGAAATTCAATCTATCTCTCCTGATTTTCCTTCTGGGTTTAAAGACAATTTTTCCATTTTTTTTGTTGGGCATTCTTTTACTTTATCAGCTCAAATAAAAATTTTTTTGAAATCTTCTATTTTATGTCTTTTTTTATTTCACGTAGTACTTTACGAAAACTCGAGTTTTCAGAAGGTTTCTTTTTACTTCTGGTTGTCATCGCAAATATTCATCGCTAATTTGTTGTAGAGTTGTTCTGGTGAAACTTCATCGCAAGGTTGTAGTGACTGGTTTGGGTCAGAAGTAAGACATAGAAAACACAAGGTAGGTTCAAAAGCGTGTATTAGTTTAACAAAAACATATATACAAAGGAAGTTTTAATAATCAGTAAATAGGAATAAGGAAGTCTGAATGGTATTATTATGCTGCTTATTGCCTGACTCATAGCTGGCTTCAACTACACACCCAACTGCGTACTTAACAGTATCCTCAGAAGTCATGCATTTAATTATATAGAGTGGGAGGAAGAGTCCAATCCTTGCATAAGGGCACCATAATATCCTGAGAATTCTATTAAAATCTGACTATTATTTGGTTTTTGCAAGAATTTCCAATTCGATGTACTTTTTATCTCAATAAGAGGCACATATTGCCTATACAAATCTTGTGTTAGCTGTAAATCATCAAATTTTAAGAAAATAAAAAACATTTCAGCAATTATTGAGGGTTCAAAACAAAAAATCTTGCAAAAATAAAATATACATCTATGACACATTATTTTTGGAAATTTAGCCAATTTAATATTAAATTAATCTGATTTACACAAGTATTATAGCATGAAGTTTAGAATAAAATTATTTATTAAACACTGTATGCGTTGACAGATTAGACAGGTGTGAGATGCAAGATAGGTGTTTGGCGATCACAATTGATGTAATTGTGCAAATTTTCTTTCCAGTAAGAGGAAGAAACCCTGAAACACATGGCCTTTTAATTTACACATAGAAATTACCACACACACACACACACACACACACACAAAGAACTTGAAATACACAAAAGAAAAAATGTTAATAGGGAGGTACAATTTGTATTAAACTTTTTAATTTCTGATTAGCAAATACAATTTTCTTTTAATAACTAATAAGTCTTTTAAGTATTTTTTAAATATTTTTGAAAGTTTATAAATTATTATAATTTAAAAAAAATGAAAACAATTCTTTTAAAATTTCATCATTAAATGAAAAGTTTGTTTTTGTTTCCCTTCAGGCTAATTTCTCTAATTTATATTATTTATTGAAGCAATTAAAAGCTTATCAAATTAAATGTCAGTTATAGTGCCTTTTTTATTTTAATATTAGAAGCAGATTTTCAGAAATAAAGGCAAAA
>JBBBDQ010000328.1:9185000-9187500 GCA_037127315.1 Ascarosepion bandense | reverse complement strand
TCCAATAAGCTTGTCGAGAACCTTGAGGCTGTTGATGTAACTGATGATGTTGAATCTTCTTGGAAAGCATTGCGAGAAGCGACTCACTCTGCAACATTGGAGGTCCTTGGGATACCACGAAGAAAACATCACGATTGGTTTGACGAAAGTAATGATGAAGTAAAAGCAATGATCAACCAAATGCACTCTTCTCACAAATGTTGGATTGAGGACAAAAACTCAGCAGTGAAGCATGTAGTTTACAGGAAGTGTAAAGGTGAGTTGCAACATGCTCTCCGAGCTATGAAAAAACGAGGGTGGTAAAATAAGGCAATTGAACTGCAGGAAGCTGCTGACAGCAGGAACATGAAAGCCTTCTATGATGGTCTGAAAGAGGTGCTTGGTCCTCAGAAAAGTGGTGCTTCTCCCTTAAGCACAGCTGACGGAAAAGCATTGCTTACTGACAAATCGGATATCCTCAACTGTTGGAAGGAGCACTTTGAAACCATCTTAAACACCTCATCTGTCATTGACAATGATGTCATATCTTCTATTCCCCAGAATCCAGATATTCCAGAATTGTCATTGGAACCTGCTTATCAGGAAGTATGGGAAGCCATCAAGCAAATTGCTTCTAGCAAGTCCCCATCACTAAAAAACCCAATTCCACCTGAAGTGTATAAGTATGGTGGGCATGCGTTGGTAAAAAAGCTCCATGCTCTTTTTGTGAAGATATGGAAAGCAGGTGAAGTTCCACAGGACTATAAAGATGCCTGCATCAAACATCTTTACAAGAATAAGGGAGTTAAGAATGTTTGTGACAACCATCGTGGGATATCTCTGCTTTCGATTGCAGGGAAGATTCTGGCTAGGCTCATCTTGAACAGGATCATCAAACATCTTGTTGATAAGGTGTATCCTGAATCCCAGTGTGGTTTTCGATCGGGTCGCAGCACCATTGATATGACCTTTTCCCTTCGCCAAGTGGCGGAAAAGGTCCGGGAGAAAAATCAGGAATTGTACATGGTGTTTGTTGACCTGACGAAAGCCTTTGACACTGTGAATCGTGACGCTCTTTGGCAGGTTTTGGGGAAGCTTGGTATTCCCAGAAACATGCTAAATGTGATCATTTCATTTCACGAGGGAATGAAGGCCAATGTTATCTCAGATGGCATGATGTCTGATCCCTTCGATGTTACAAACGGTACCAAGCAAGGATGTGTAATGGCATCAGTTCTCTTTGCACTTTTCTTTACTTTCATGCTGAAACATGCATTTAGTGACATGGACACTGTGTCAAGTTTCAATTTCAGTCATCCGGTGGCTTATTTAACCATCAATGGTTTAAAGCCAAAACTCTTCTCCGCACCGAAATTATTTGCGATTTGCTCTTCGTCAACGATGCTGCTCTGGTAGCCACATCCTTCGAAGAAGCCCAGGCTCTTCTTGATCATTTTTCTGCTGCATGCAAAGCTTTTGGATTGACAATTAACATAAAAAAGACTGAGGTAGTACATCAACAACACCCTACTCCGAAACAAGTTGAAGGTGTAAGGCAAAATCCACCTGAATATAGATTTCCTGAGCGTAAACTGAAAGTCGACAGTCATGATATAAATTATGTCAAGTCCTTTCCTTACCTTGGTAGCAAGGTGAACCAAAGAGATTCTCTTGACGATGAAATTGTTCACAGAATTGTTAAAGCCACTTGTGCCTTTGGAAATCTTCGTCATCACTTGTGGGACGAAAGGGGTATTCGACTAGACACAAAAATCCTTGCATACCGTGATGTTGTTCTTTCCATTCTTCTTTACGGCTCTGAATCATGGACTCCGTACAGACATCACATTCATCAGTTAGACGTATTCAACAAAAGCTGTCTATGCTCCATTTGTGGTCTTGGCCTCCGCAACAAGGTTTCAAATGCTGAATTGTTCACAAAATGCAAAATATCTGGAATCGAACCATTCTTTATCCAATCACAATTGCGGTGGGCTGGTCTTGTCTTGAGGATGCCTAATGACAGAATTCCGAAGATTGCAATGTACAGTCAGCTGGCAGATGGGAGAAGGAATGTGGGACGGCCTTGGCTAAAGTACAAAGACAAGTTAAAGAGTAACTTATCTGCAGTGAACATACCATATGGAGGTTTTGAAAAAGTAGTGAGTGACTGCAAACAATGGCGATCACAGTGTTTTCAAGGTCTCCAGAAGTTTCAATCTTAAAGCATAAACAAACTGAAAAAAAACCAAGAAAGAGCAAAATGACTAGCAGCGGCACCACTATCTGAAGCGGTCAGTCTACATTCTTGTTCTATTTGTGACCTTGTCTGCAAAACTTTTGCTGGATTAAAAGGCATCAGAGGCAAAAACATAAATGAATTTTATAAATATAAGTTGTCTGAAACGCATACATAGAAATCGACATGAGAATCCATTATATATATACATTTATGGACATATATACATACATATATATATACATTTATATATGTAAATATATATATACATACATATATACA